>JAIEZT010001318.1:0-126721 GCA_019594935.1 Periophthalmus modestus | reverse complement strand
TCGTTTAGGTCCTAGTTTAGACTGGTTTAGTCCTAGTTTAGGTCATGGTTTAGTCCTGGTTCAGTCCTGTTAGCCTCGTTTGTCCTAGTTTAGACCTGGTTAGTCCTTGTTAGGCCGGGTTTTAGACCTGGTTTAGGCCTGGTTACGTCCTAGTTTAGACCTGGTTTAGTCCTGTTTAGTCCTGGTTTAGTTTAGAATGGTTTAGTCCATGGTTAAGTCCTGGTTTAGACCTGGTTTAGTGGGTTAGTCCTGGTTGAGACTGGTGTGCTGTTTAGTGCTGGTTTAGACGGTTTATCCTGGTTTAGTCCGGTGAGGGACCTGGTTAGGTCTGGTTTAGTCAGGGTACAGGGGAAGCAGGACGGCGGACATGTTTGTTCGTGTCACATGTGGATCAGTTGGGCAACTGTGACCCAAAAACAGGATATAACGAACAGGATGAAGCCCGAGAGGACAAAAGACCAGAGACCAGGGGCAAAACACCAAGGGACTAAAAACCGGGACTACTAAACCAGGACTCTAAACCAGGACCTAAACCCAGGGAGCGGAACCTGGACCTAAAACTTAGGACTGAACCAGGATGAACCAGGACTGAAAGCAGGACTGACCAGGACTAAACAGGAATAACTAGGACTGAACCAGGACTAAACCAGGGACTAAACCGGATATGAACTGGGAACTCAAAAATAGGACCTATGAACCAGGACCTAAACAGAGGACTGAACCGGGAGCCTAAACTGGACTGACCCAGGACTAAAACCAGGACCCGAAACCAGGACAAAACGAGGACTGAAACCAGGGTACTAAACAAGGACTAATCCAGGGACCTAAACTAGGACTAAACCAGGACCTAAACCAGATGATCCAAACTAAATCACATTTGAAGGAGCCAGAAACACAATGTTCAGCGCATGTCATGTTGTTACTTCGAAAGCTCCACGTCACTTCGGTTCTCACGACGGAGAGGTTTTCCTCGTGTCTGATCCTCGTCTCTGAACTTTATTCTTTGTGGTCAGATCTTTGCTCTTTGTGTTTGTTGCTGTTGCCTTCAGTGACCAACAGGAGGCGCAACCACACAGGGGCACAGTACTGAGGACAGAAAAGACCCATTTATGACGTCACATGCGTTTGGGAACTGAGCGTTTGTACTGAGGATAGTACTCGAATACTCAGTAACTTCAGGAGTACACTTACTACCTGAAAGGAATACTCTGAATACTCAGTACTTCAGAGTACACTTACTACCTGAAAGGAAATACTCTGAATACTCAGTACTTCAGAGTACACTTAGTACATGAGGGGAATACTCGGAATACTCAGTACTTCAGAGTACACTTAGTACATGAGAGGAATACTCGGAATACTCAGTACTTCAGAGTAACTTAGTACATGAGAGGAATACTCTGAATATAATCAGTACTTCAGAGTACACTTAGTACATGAGAGGAATACTCTGAATACTCAGTACTTCAGAGTACACTTAGTACATGAGAGGAATACTCTGAATACTCAGTATTCAAGAGTACACTTAGTACATGAGAGGAAGATTCTGAATATCAGTACCTCAGAGTTCATTCTTCAGAGTTACACTTAGTACATGAAGTACTGGGTCAAACATTTAGACTCAAACTGCACAGTGAGAAAATATAAAATCAAAACAAACATAAATCTCGTTTTAACCCGTGTTGTGTCTTAAATGTGCCTCTGTGTTAAAAGTATTCAGGAGTATTCAGAGTATTCAGATGCAGTACTTTGACTGGACAGTGACAGAATACTTCATACCCAGAGGAGCCCAAACTTTTTTTATCGAGGGCCACGTCTCTCAAAACGTTCAAAGAGGAGCCACAGACGGAGACGAAGAGAGAGAAAGAGAGAAAATACTCCCTCGTGTAACACACCTCTGTGCGGGCCCCTGAGTCTCTACGGGCCCCTGAGTCTCTACGGGCCCCTGAGTCTCTATGGGCCCCTGAGTCTCTATGGGCCCTGAGTATCCTGGCTCACTCTCTGTACGGGCCCCTGAGTCTCCTGGACTCACCTCCCTATGGCGCCCTGAGTCTCTATGGGCCCCTGAGTCTCCTGGACTCAGCTCCCTATGGGCCCCTGAGTCTCTATGGGCCCCTGGAGTCCCCCGTCCACCTGCAGGCTCCGCCCTGCGTCTTGTCAAACTGTCTCTGGTCTCAGTTAAATCCATGAGACTTTTTGCATAAATTCTGTTTAGTGCAGCTGCTCTGGGGCCTCCACCTGCTGTAGTCCCACCCACACCCCCCCCCACACCCCCCCCCCAACCCACACCCCCGCCCCCGCCAACCCCCCCCCCCAACCCCACCCCCCCCCCCCGCCCCGCCCAACCCACACCCCCGCCCCACACCCCCACCCCCCGCCCCGCCCCACACCCCCTTCAGAGCGTGAAAGAGCTCTATAAAGATCTCTATAAAGAGCCTTGTTCTCCTCCTTTGTCCCGCTGCGTCTTTGCTCCCACAGAACATGATGAGCTCCAGAGGATTTCACGGGTCCATACACGTCCATCATCTGCTCCTGAGCGTGTGGGGCCTGCGTTTGATATTTTATGGGCTGGTTAAAGCGGGAGATGCAGCTGATAGACGAGTGTTAACGAAACCACACCCACCAAACGTGCAGTGGGCGGAGTCATACACAGTCAGAATGGGTGAGAGTGAAGGGGATTAGAGGAGGTGGAGAGGAGGTGGAGGGGAGGTGGAGAGGAGGAGCAAGAGGAAACCACAGACACGTCAGAAACACTGGGATTTTAAAGTTTACCTCATTAAAAATACTTTCAAAGGTTAAAACATTTAAAAAAAAAAAAAAAAAGAAGATAGAAATGAATGAATGAACGAGCTGTGTTAAAACCTGTTCTACTGAACTAACTTTTTTGAGTTTGGGAAAAATTGTAAAATTTTAAACAAACAGCAAACAAAACAGCTCCGTCCTGCAGTGATCAGACAGAATCACCTCAGACTTAAGACACAGAAGCTCCTGACCGTCCACACTCAGGACCTGCACCAGGGGCCTGGAGCTTGAGGTTCTTCAGTATCTTTGCTGTTCTGCTCTTTTCTGCTGGTCTGATGTTTTTTCGGCTGTAGTCTCTGCTCCAGTTTGGGGTCAGCACTGAGGCCTTCACCTCCCAGACTTCTCCAGCTCTTCTTTGAGCCCCTGGTGTTTCTCTAGTTTCTCATGCTCCTTTTTCCTGATGTTCTCTTGGTTCTCGATGTTTCCACCACGACGGCTTTGCTCTGTGTTTCTCCACCTCCACAGTGTCCGGTTGGTCCATTCTGTCAGTCTGTGTCTGAAGTCCCACAGGATCTTGGCTCATTCTCCAACGACCTTTGGAGGTGTTTCTTGACCTTTGGAGGTGTTTCTTGACCTTGGCGTCTCGAGTCCGACTCTGCACAGATGTTTCTTGGCACTATGTCTCTTTGTTTTGTGGCTCCATGTTTGTTTTCCCTGCAGCGTCTCACACTCTGCACTCTCTGTGGTGGCATCAGCCATCCTGTACGGTGTGGTCTGCTGGAACAGCAGCATCACAGAGAGGGAGAGGAAGAAGCTGGACAAGGTCATCAAGAAGTCCAGCTCTGTCCTGGGCTGTCCTCTGGACTCAGTGCAGGAGGTGGGGGACAGGAGGGTCCTGGCTAAGGTCATCTCAATGCTGGACCATGAGTCTACCCCCTGCAGGACGCTCTGTCTGCCCTGGAGAGCAGCTTCAGTGACAGACTGATTCACCCTCGCTGTGTGAAGGAGAGGTTCAGGTCTTTTCCTTCCTGCTGCTGTCAGACTGTATAATGACACTGTTAACACTGAACATGTGTCATTCCACTATGTGCAATACCCACTTCACAAGTCACTTTACTAAGGAGATGTATATTTATATGTATATATATGTGTGTGTGTGTATATAGTAGAGTTATTCTTGAATCTATTTCTTAAATTATTTCTATTTATCTATTATCTTGTATTATCTATTATCTTGTTTTATTTTATTTCCTTCTGTTCTATGTGTGCGGTGCAATGCTGGAATTCCCCACTGTGGGACTAATAAAGGCTTATCTTATCTTATGAGCTGGATTGTCTCAGGAGCCTCTTGGGTCTTGTCTGGTGGTAGCTCTGGAGCTCAGGCTCCTGTGCTCCAGGATGAGCCTCTGTCCTTCAGTCCGGCTCTTTCTCAAGACATTGGTGGATTTCTTGATATGATCCACTTCAGTTTTGTTCCTCTGTCTGAGACTCTGAGACACTGAGCACGTCATCATATATATATATATATTATTATGTATATATATATATATATATATATATATATGATATATATATATATATGTCTGGCTGATTCATTCTGATTCGTCCGTGTAAAGTGTACTTTATGTACGTTATAATAATGCCTTACATTTGTAATGCGCTTTATCTAAGCCTCTCAAAAGCGTTACACTGAAGTCATTATTCATTCACTCCACACTACTATTGTAGCCACAGCTGCCCTGGGGTAGACTGACGGATACGAGGCTGCCAGTTTGCGCCATCGGCCACTCTCGACCACCACCGATCATTCACACACACACCACTTTCATACTAGGCAATGTGGGTGAAGTGTCTTGCCTAAGGACACAACGACAGAACTTGGTCCGAGCTGGACTCGATCCTCCGACCTTCGGGTTGGAGACCAATGCTCTAACCACTGAGCCACTGTCGCCCCTATGTATGTGCAATATGTACTTTACATCTGTTGTCATGACGACCTCCTGGAGCCGTGTTTGACCTGTGAGTTTGTCTCAGTCCAGTTTCAGTCAAGTTACATTAGAATAATCCAGAATCAGGTCTGAGGGTTTAGCCCCGAGCATCAGTGCAACAGAGAGAGAGAAAGAAAAGAGAGAGAAGAGAGAGAGAGAGAGAGAAGAGAGAGGAAAGAGGAGGAGGAGGAGGAGGAGTTATATCCATCTAAGCCAGATTTTAAAGTCAAACCAAACGACATGTTAGAGCTTTAAGTGTGAGAGAGTTTATACTAAAACTGTATCAGTGTTACACACTGCACTGTCGTTGTGTCTTTGAGCAACACACTTTGTGAGTGACGGTGGATGAAAGAGTCTACAGACTGTTTAGTCCTAGTTTAGTCCTGGTTTAGTCCTGGTTTAGTCCTGGTGTAGTCATGGTTTAGTCCTGGTTTAGACCTGGTTTAGACCTGGTTTAGTCCTGGTTTAGTCCTGGTTTAGTCCTGGTTTAGTCCTGGTTTAGTCCGACTTTAGGCTTTAGACAGAGTTTTTGTACAATGAGTCTGGGGTCGTCCACTTTATAACTCAGAGCTACTTCCTGTTTATTTAGTTACTTCCTGTTTATTTACTTCCATTTTATTTCTTTACTTCCTCTATACTTCTATGTATATTTTTACTTTTTACTTCAGTCTTTCTTCCCAGAAATATTTGATGTATTTGATATATTTGAAGTATTTGATATATTTGAAGTATTTGATGTATTTGATATATTTGAAGTATTTGATATATTTGATGTAAAACAGTGATAATATTTGGCTTGTGTCCAAACCGAGTCTGAGCCGTGAGCCGTGAGCCGTGAGCCGTGAGCCGTCTGCGTCCGTTTGGTTTTCATGGCGTTTCTCGGTTAAATGAAACAGATGCTTTGAATAAGTTCGGTGCATGAGGCGGATCTTTAAACGGCTCCTGTCGCTGATCCCTCGTCACAAAGGAGTTAAGTCCTTCGCTTTAGTCCATAGTTTGAGCGTTTTACAGATTAGAATCTTTAGGGCCAAACTGTCCCGTCACCCGGCCCCAGAGCCTCCCCCCGCGTGGGGGTGGTCCCCTGGGGCTCCGTGGATGTCAGGGCGGTTTGTTCCCGGCGTTCCCCAGAAACAGGATTAGCTCTGGGTTGAAAGAGACGACGTGGCCTCCTGGAGCCGCCGGAGAGACGACTCGAATCTGTTCAACTTGTTCTGTCGAGTGTCGAGATAAACGGCGCCACTCAGCCACACGTTTTTGTCCAAGAACCAGATTAATCCATTTAAAAAACAAGGTTCCGCAGAGTGGCATTAAAACATCGATAACATAAATATTTAAAATCAAACCCCTGAACCAGACCCCCTCCGGCCCCTGAAACCGGACCCACTCCGGCCCCTGAACCGGACCCCCTCCGGCCCCTGAACCGGACCCCCTCCGGCCCCCTGAACCGGACCCCCTCCGGCCCCTGAACCGGACCCCCTCCGGCCCCTGAACCGGAACCCCCTCCGGCCCCTGAACCGGAACCCCCCCTCCGGCCCCTGACTGCGCCTAGAAATTCTGCCCATAAATATAATGAACAGAACCGAGTGTGATTCCCCTGTAGTTGAACACACAACCTCCGGTCCCTCTTCTTATACAGAGGGACCACCTCATCTCATCCACCCCCAGAGAGCCACCGAGGAGCTTTAACCACCTCAGTGACTTCAGCCAGGGTGATGGACCAGTCCGCCTCCAGGTCCTCAGTCTCTCTACTTCTCCTCAGAAGACGGTGACAGTGGGATTGAGGAGATCCTCAAAGTTTCCCTTCCACCGTCCGACAACATCCCCAGTCGAGGTCAGCAGCTCTCCACCCGCACTGTGAACAGTGTTGGTGAAGCACTGCTTCCTCCTCCTGAGGCATTTGCCAGAATTTCTTTGAGGCCGTCCAATAGTCCTCCTCCATGGCCTCCCCGAACTCCTCCAACCCCGAGTTTTTTGCCTTGGTGACTGTGTGAGCTGCAGCACACTTGTTCTCATCAGCTGCCTCAGGAGTCCCACGAGCCAACAAGGCTCGACAGGAGCCTTCAGCCTGGCGGCGTCTCTTCCGGTGTCGCACCACAGACCTCACGACCGCAGCTACGAGGAGCCACATCGACAGTAGAGGCAGAGAACGTGGTCCACTCAGAGTCCATGTCCCCAGCCCTCCCCGGGATCAGGGAGAAGCTCTGCCGGAGGTGCGAGTTGAAGACCAGAACGTTCCCATCAGACCCTCACGATTCACTTACACCTGTCTGTCCTTCCTCCTCCACCACCTCCAACTCACCACCAGGTGGTGCTCTACAGCTCTGCCCCTCTCTTCACCCGAGTGTCCAAGACACGGGGCCGGAGACGAGAGCATCTTTAAACCTCCATCACACTCATCACTGCTCCTGTCTCCTCCTGTCTCCTCCTCTCTCCCCCTGTCTGCTCCTGTCTCTCCTCCTCTCTGCTCCTGTCTCCTCCTCTCTCCTCTCTCCTCCTCTCTCCTCCTCTCTGCTCCTCTCTCCTCCTCTCTCCTCCTCTCTCCTCCTCTCTGCTCCTCTCTCCTCTCCTCTCGTCTCAAACCGTGGGGAGCGTTACACTCGACTGTTTAAAACATGTTTGAATGTTTTACAAAAGTCACATTTTCATTAAAGCTCCTGTTTGTGGACGACAAAAATATCAAAGAACTGAGAAAAAATGTGCAAAAAAAACTGCACTCTCTCTCTTTTCTCCCCTCCTCCTCTCCCTCTCCTCCTCCTCTACCCTCTCCTCCTCTCCCTCTCCTCCTCCTCCTCCTCTCCTCCTCTCCTCCTCCTCCTCCTCTCCCTCTCCTCCTCCTCTCCTCCTCCTCCTCCTCTCCCTCTCCTCCTCCTCCTCTCGTTGGGAGGGTGAGAGCTCCGAGCCCGGAGGCTGTTCCTGTGTGAGCTGCTGAAAAAAACCAGAGACAGACAGAAACTACAGCAGAGAACGAGAGAACGAGAGGGAGGGAAGAGGGAAAGAGACAGAGAGAAGAGGAGAGAGGAGAGGCGAGAGGAGAGAGAGGAGAGGCGAGAGGAGAGAGAGGAGAGAGGAGAGAGGGGAGAGAGAGGAGGAGAGAGAGGAGAGAGGGGAGAGAGGGGAGAGGGGGAGAGGAGAGAGGAGAGAGGAGAGGGGAGAGAGGAGAGGGAGAGAGGGGAGAGGGGAGAGAGGAGAGAGAGGAAAGAAGAGAGGAGAGAAGAGAGAGGAGAGGAGAGAAGAGAGAGAGAGGGGAGAGGGGGAGAGGAGAGAGGAGAGAGGAAAGAAGAGAGGAGAGAAGAGAGAGAGGGGAGAGGGGGAGAGGAGAGAGGAGGAGAGGAGGAGAGGAGAGAGGAGAGAGGGAGAGAGGAGAGGGGAGAGGGGAGAGGAGAGAGGAGAGAGGAGAAAAAGGAAGGGGAGGAAAAATCAGAAATGATGAATCTCTGAAAGTGATGAGACGAGTTTATTTTAGACAAGTGACTGGTCACTAGATAAAACTGACCCCGCCCCCTGACCTCACCTCTGACCCCACCCCCTGACTCCGCCCTCACCTCTGACCCCACCCCCTGACTCCACCCTCTGACCCCACCCCCTGACTCCGCCCTCTGACCCCACCCCTGACCCAACCCCAGTCAGAATAAACTCAAGAACAGCATAAAAACACAACAACTTTCTCATTTCTATCTTTCTTTTTCTCCCTCCCTCTCTCCTCTTTCCCTCCCTCCCTCTTCTTCTTCCCTCTCCCCCCTTCTTTTTTCTCTCTCCTTCTCCCCTGCTTTCTCTTGTTTCATCTTTCTTCCCCCCTCTCTTCTCCTCTCTCTCTCTCTTTTCTCTTTCCTCCCCCTCTCTCTCTCTCCTCTCTTCCCTCTCCTCTCTCTCTCTCCCTCTCTCCTCTTCCCTCTCTTCTCCTCTCTCTCTCGCCTCTTCTCCCCCAGCCTCTCTCTCTCCTCTTCCCTCCCCCTCTCTACTCTCTTCCCTCTCTCTCCTCTTCCCTCTTTCCTCCCCCTCTCTACTCTCTCTCCTCTTCCCTCTCTCTCTCCTCTTCCCTCTTTCCTCTCATGTTGATAATTAAGAATCGCCTCTAAACCTGGCCGAGCGACTCTTCAGATGAGAGAAAATGATTAAAATAATTACAGAGCGCGCACTGACGAGCCGGCTCTGGTACAGGGGCAAGCCGCCGGACATGTGCAGCTAATGAGATAATTAATCTGAATGTAAATGAGGAGAACTAACGAAGCGAGAGAAGAGAGGGGGAGAGACGGGGAGAGGGGGAGAGAGAGGGAGAGAAGGGAGAGAGACAGAGGAGACGGGGGAGAGACAGAGGGGAAAGAGAGAGAAGGAGAGAGGGGGAGAGGAGACAGAGGAAGAAAGAGGGAAGACAGACAGAGAGAGATGAAAGAAGAGACACAAGGAGAGAGAGAAATGGGGGAGAAAGACAGAGGGAGAGAGCGGAGACAGAGAAAGAAGGAGCGAGAGAGAGAGAGAGAAAGGAGACACAGAAAGAGAGAAACGAGGGAGAAAGAAAAGAGGAGAAAAAAAAGCCATAGGGGACAGAGAGAGACGGGGAGAGAGGAACGACAGAGGGAAGAGAGAGACAGGGAAGAGAGAGAGAGAAGAGAGCCTTGGGTCAGATGCAGAGAGGAGGAGGAGGAGGAGGAGAGGAAGAGGAGGAGAGGAGCGAGGGATTAATGAAAATATGCAGAAGTAAAACAACAGTTGGAGAAAGTGGCTTTGGCTCGAAAACAGAATTTTGCACTTTGAGGTTTGTCTCCTGTTTTTATGTTTATAATACTTT
The DNA here is from genome assembly GCA_019594935.1 of Periophthalmus modestus. Taxonomy (NCBI): domain Eukaryota; kingdom Metazoa; phylum Chordata; class Actinopteri; order Gobiiformes; family Gobiidae; genus Periophthalmus; species Periophthalmus modestus. Next base: position 117,205 of record JAIEZT010001318.1, on the reverse strand, counting down.
TATTTAATTAACAGTACTCCTACTCGAGTACTATGTAGTGCAGAGTAACAGTACTCTTACTCGAGTACTTCACAGGGTGGGGGGGGGTCGTGCTCCTGAGTCTCAGTGAATCACATGATTTTTTCTTCCTGGTTTAACAAAGAATCAGTCACATCGAGAGACGGCGTCTTCAGGTCTGACACCGACATCGATTCAGCAGGTCGGTCAGTATCGTTCAGTATCGTTCAGTATCGTTCAGTATCGGGCAGTATCGGTCGGTATTGGACAGTATTGATCAGTATCGATGCTGTACCAGAGTCAGACCAGTGAGTCACAGCTGAACATGGTACAAAGTTTTTCTAAATAAAAATAAAAAAAACATTCCCAAAGCAGTGAGCTGTGTTTGTCTCATGTCCCTCTGTGTTTGTCTCATGTCCCTCTGTTTGTCTCATGTCCCTCTGTATTTGTCTCGTGTCCCTCTGTGTTTGTCTCGTGTCCCTCTGTGTTTGTCTCATGTCCCTCTGTGTTTGTCTCGTGTCCCTCTGTGTTTGTCTCGTGTCCCTCTGTGTTTGTCTCGTGTCCCTCTGTGTTTGTCTCGTGTCCCTCTGTGTTTGTCTCGTGTCCCTCTGTGTTTGTCTCGTGTCCCTCTGTGTTGTCTCTCGTGTCCCTCTGTGTTTGTCTCGTGTCCCTCTGTGTTTGTCTCGTGTCCCTCTGTGTTTGTCTCGTGTCCCTCTGTGTTTGTCTCGTGTCCCTCTGTGTTTGTCTCGTGTTTGTCCTCCCTGTGTTTGTCTCGTGTCCCTCTGTTTGTCTCGTGTCCCTCTGTTTGTCTCATGTCCCTCTGTGTTTGTCTCATGTCCCTGTTTGTCTCATGTCCCTCTGTGTTTGTCTCATGTCCCTCTGTGTTTGTTTGTGGGACTTTTTCTTTCTTATTTTGTTATTTTTCTGATGATTTGAGCAGGAGTCTGAATTATAAACTTGTGACTCATTAGACACAAACTAACGACTCCAGTGTTTCATTCTGTTCTTTTCTTACACTTCATACTTTTTTTTAACACTTCTGTAGATTTGTTTTCGTGGATAATTCTGGTTTATATTTTGGTTTCATTGATCCTTTATGGTCCATATTGACTTGGGTTCACAGAAGTTTGTCATTTTTACAAACTGTTAAAGAAACGATCATTTATTTACAAAGAAACGCTCCATTTTGGTCAGAGACGTTTCCAGATTTACTCCATCACTGAAGATACAAACTTTAACCTTCAGCCACAAACATGAAGGTACGAGCTACACGACATCCTGAGAATCACTGCTGCACATCAGAAACTGAAAACATGGAAAATAAAAATACACAAATCTAATTTATACGATAATAATAATCATTTCCAAAAAGAAGTGAGAACATCACAAGAACCAAACAGACGTGAAACAACATGGTGCTGATTGAGATCGAGACGGAGAGCAGACCTGGTTTAGTCCTGGTTTAGACCTGGTTTAGTCCTGGTTCAGACCTGGTTTAGTCCTGGTTTAGTCCTGGTTTAGACCTGGTTTAGTCCTGGTTTAGACCTGGTTTAGACCTGGTTTAGTCCTGGTTTAGTCCTGCTTTAGACCTGGTTTAGTCCTGGTTTAGTCCTGGTTTAGTCCTGGTTTAGTCCTGGTTTAGACCTGGTTTAGACCTGGTTTACTCCTGGTTTAGACCTGGTTTAGACCTGGTTTAGACCTGGTTTAGACCTGGTTTAGTCCTGGTTTAGACCTGGTTTAGTCCTGGTTTAGACCTGGTTTAGACCTGGTTTAGACCTGGTTTAGACCTGGTTTAGACCTGGTTTAGTCCTGGTTTAGTCCTGGTCTAGTCCTGGTCTAGTCCTGGTCTAGACCTGGTCTAGTCCTGGTCTAGTCCTGGTCTAGTCCTGGTCTAGACCTGGTTTAGACATGGTTTAGACATGGTCTAGTCCTGGTCTAGTCCTGGTCTAGTCCTGGTCTAGTCCTGGTCTAGTCCTAGTTTAGCCCTGGTTCAGTCCTGGTTCAGTCCTGGTTTAGTACTGGTTCAGTCCTAGTTTAGACCTGGTGCAGACCTCACTAAAACCTGTATTACACATGGCTTAGTCCTGGTTTAGTCTTGATTTAATCCCGATTTAATCCCGGTTTAGTCATGGTCCAGCCCTGGTTCAGGCCTGGTCTAGTCCTGGTCTAGTCCTGGTTCAGTCCTGGTCTAGTCCTGGTTCAGTCATGGTCTAGTCCTGGTTCAGTCATGGTCCAGCCCTGGTTCAGGCCTGTATTACACATGGCTTAGTTCTTGTTCAGTCCTGGTTTAGATCTCGTTTAGTCCTGATTTAATCCTGGTTTAGTCCTGGTTTAGTCCTGGTTCAGACCTGGTGTAGCCCTGATTCAATTCTTAAAAAGTCCTAGGAAGGACCGGTCGTGAACTGACCACACACATATTCAGATATCGTCTCAGTCTAAATGTTTTGTCCGATTGTTCTATTTTCCACGTCCACAATGCTCTAAACATCGTCACTCCACAAACAGCTCGAACTCCTCGGCCTCTTCAAACTCTGCGTTCATTTTTGCTGCAAGTTCCTCCATTTCGTGATTGTCAATTTGCTGCACCTTCTTCCTCTTCCTTTTCTCTTTGACCACTACCACTCCCGGGATGTTCAGATCCGGTTCGACAGCACAGTCCTCTGCCTCCAGCAGAGACATGAACGAAGTGAGCGTCGAGAAGGATCCAGAAGCTTCCAGACCAGATTTGTTCCCATCTTTACGGATCACTTCTGGAGTTTGGAGTTTTTCAAATCCAAACAGTGTGAGGCGAGAGTTAGGGCTGTTTAGGGATTTGTCGCTGAGTCGACTGTAAGAACGCCGGACTTTTTGGGACCAAACCTCGTCTACCGGGTCGGGCTGATGGTTTTGATCCTGGGTTTGATCCTGAGTTTGGGTCTGGACTTTGGGGGTCTGGTTCCTGGTCTGAACTTTTGGGGTTTGGTTTGTGGTCTGGATTTCAGGGGTCCGGGCTCTGGTCTGGACTTTGGGGGTCTGGTTCCTGGTCTGGACTTTGGGGGTCTGGTTCCTGGTCTGGACTTTGGGGGTCTGGTTCCTGGTCTGGACTTTGGGGGTCTGGTTCCTGGTCTGGACTTCGGGGGTCCGGGCTCTGGTCTGGACTTTGGGGATCTTGGCGGTGAGAGGTAGAGGAGATGGGAGGATGGGTGAAGGTATGGAGGACACCTTTGGCTTCTTCCCAGAGGAGCTGTTCCGAGTTTGGACTTTGTCGGGTGTGGAAATCTTGGAAAGTAAAAAACAAAAACAAATTAATTAGAAGTTTATAATTACAACATGGACTTTCACAATATGTTTAATTATAAGATGGACAATAGAGCAAATGCTCCAGCTGAGGCAGTTCTGACCAAGACCAGCTCAAGATCCAGAGATGGTCCCACTGCTCCTGAGGTTTAACCAGAGACACTGAAGGACGGGTCAAATACAGGTTTAACCAGAGACACTGAAGGACGGGTCAAACACAGGTTTAACCAGAGACACTGAAGGACGGGTCAAACACAGGTTTAACCAGAGACACTGAAGGACAAATGCAGAGAGCAAAGTGCAGTACTTTAACTTCTGTCTGGGACTAGAATGCATAGTTTTGTTGTTTTACACTTGCAGACTTGTCACTGCATTTTCCACCTAGTAATCCATGACATTATGCAGTTTGTTTTATTACTTCACTGATGAATGCAGTGTATGTTTTCATATCGACCTAAAGTGTTGTAAAGGGCTTTATAATTAAAGATTAATTACCATAATATCACATTAATCGTGTGAATAAATAGTGACAATGAAATTAATGAAAATAAAATATAATAATAATAATAATAATGTAAATAACAATAATAATAATAATAATACTAAGCAAAAAAGTGACTTATCTTCCTGCACATTGTGTAAATATAATTCAGTAGTTTGCAGTATCATTGATTCATAAGTAAAATAATGCTAAAACAAAAAATAAAGCAAATTTGTTACTTTTCCTAAACTATGAGAGTAAATATCTGTACAGTGCAGAGCAGTGTGCTCATGCAACTTGGTGAGACATGTCCCGTATTGAGCTTTACCTTGTGTTTCTTCAGCTGGACTCCCTCTGAAGCTGTCCTCTTCGGCGTGTTCTCCTTGTCTTGCTCTGACGGGGCTAAAGTTGTTTTTCTGGGCGCTATTTTCTTCACCGTGATGCGCCTCTTCACAGCATCAGGCGCCATTTTGTTTTCACTTGTTTGATTTGTCTGTGGAGGACTTAACCGCGCAGACCGTCTCCTCTGCGGCTCCTTTTCACCATCCAACTCCTTCATTATCTCCAGAGGCATCGCTCGGTCCTTTCTGCTCAAAATAAAAGCACAAAAATGTCCAAAACTTGTAAAAAAACACCGTTAACTCCAGCCACAACAACGAGCGCCGCTGAACTCAAATCTCCCGCCAGAGTCGCGTCGAAAACACGTGTGCGCCTGCCCCCGTGACGTCAGCACTGCGCGACAGTACATCACACTTTTGCTGTGTAATCCAGACGAGGCGGAATCAGACGAGTCAAAAGAAGACTTTAAAGGATCATTATTTAGTTTTACGCTATTTATACATCATGGAGTATCTAATCGGAATCCAGGGACCCGATTTTGTGCTCGTCGCCGCAGATAATGTTGCAGCCAGCAGCATTATTCAGATGAAACATGGTAATGACAACGCGTTAGCTTAGCATTAGCATCCAGCCGGTTTGTCTAAAAATCAAAACAAAGCCTTGACTCTTAGTTGTTTTTGTGATGATTAAGATAATATATGCAAATCAAAGCGTACATTGTGCAGGATAAAGCTGTTCAAGTGACATTTGTGATCTTGCTTTTGGGACTGGTTTGTAATCTTAATCTTGAATGAGCTAACGAAGCTAATAAAGCTAACTATTTGTGATTATAACTAATATAAACAATCTTTACTGTTATTCACCACAATATAACTATTTCATTTCACTTTTACCATCAGTGCTTCCACTTCTGATTAATGAATCCTTGTTTTTACTGACGTAGCTGTAATGTTAAGATGTGAAAGTGAAAGTGATGACAGATTGTTTCATAAATGTGCTTGTGCTGTTTTCCAGATTATGATAAAATGTTCAAACTGAGTGAGAAGATCCTGCTGCTGTGTGTGGGAGAGGCAGGAGACACGGTGCAGTTCGCAGAGTACATCCAGAAGAACGTGCAGCTCTACAAAATGAGGAATGGTAAATCAGCAGTTTGAACAAGTACAAAAGTTCTGATAGTACGTGTAATATTCTAGGCAAGAAGTAGGTGAATTCATGTACATGTTTTTGCTTTGACATGTGCAGATCTGTCACCATAACACTTTTGAAGTGCGATATATTGCTAAAGTTATTAAATTACCGACCCACTGCTTTTTTCTAGGTTATGAACTCAGTCCATCAGCTGCAGCAAACTTCACAAGAAAGAATCTGGCAGATTATCTCCGGAGCAGGGTGAGTTCACATGAACTAAAAGATCTCAGCTGATGTGGAAAGGGGGAGTTACAGTTCCTCAGATACATTTTTTTTGTAATTTTCACAGATATTGTATTGCAGAGTAGTTTTACTTGTACTTTAATGATGTTTAGTAGATTGTGATTAGGAATTGGGCAATATTGGTTCCAATATATATCAGTTATCAGCCACAGCACTAGGTCAAATATATGATATTGTATCAGCTCAGAAGAACCACATGGGCCCGTCCCTAAGTATAATTTCACTCAGTGCTGTGTTCTTTCTTTCTGAAGTAGATCTTTGTATCAGGATTTTTTTCTTTTTTCCTCTTGTACTGAAACTGAAACCCGGCTCACGTCTCAGAGAGTTTGTCTCGTGTTAAAGACGTAATGTGTTTCTGGAGGCTGCTCCCTGTCCGCCCCGGGCTGAGTCTGAGGCACTTTAACGCATCAGAGCTCCGTTTGGGCTTTGGCTCACACTGGCTCACGTCGGGTCACACTGGCTCATGTTGGTTCACGTCGGCTCACGTCGGCTCACGTCGGCTCACGTCGGCTCACGTCGGCTCACGTCGGCTCACGTGGGCTCACGTGGGCTCACGTGGGCTCACGTGGGCTCACGTGGGTTTGAGCTGTTTGTTGTGAGTCTGTGGTCCTTTGTTCCTCTGGGACATGAGACACCTGCTCTGCTCCTCTGAGATTCACTTTGACTTTGACCCAAACAAACTCAAATCTTCAATAGGCGGCAGGGCAGGGCTTCGTTTAACTCTCATGGAGGTTCAGTGCAGTCTGACGGTCAGAGATGAGTTTGGGTTTTTTTAATGGCGATGTCCACAGCTCTGTCGGTCTGTCCATGTGGTTTGGACTCCAGACTTTGACCACCTCTTTTTAAATGGCTCTGATTTAAAATGTGTTTTTGTTTAAAAACATGTAAACAGTGTTTTTTGGATCATTTTACCAAGCGTTTATAAAATTATTATTATTTTTTTTATTTATTTATTTATTCATTTATGTTTTTTATCAGAAAAGTTTGGCATCACTAAATCACTGACATATTACAGACAAATCTTAGTCCTTTTCTTGTTTCCACACCAGATTCACCCATAAAATAAACAGTGACATGAGGCTGATTTAAAGTCTGTAGTTTTTATTTTCTGGAAATTAATACATTTTAGCAAAACAAAATCAAATTGAATAAAACAGAAAATATATCATAGTGCCCAGCTCTACAGACAAGAAACTGATTAAATCAAAATTGAAGAATTCAAATTTTAAATTAAAGACTGACAAATATCTTTATTTTTAAATGTTTTCAGTCAAACAGGATATGAGCTAAAACTGAAATAATGGCACAGTCCAGTTGATCACCAAAGTATTTGAGTATTTGCATTTTTAACCATAGATTTAACTTTTTACATTTTATTTTCATATATTAAAATATTTTATGTAACTGCAGCAGATTTAACTTCCCTTTAAACCTCGTCTCCGTGTCGTCCTCATAAAAGTGTTTTGCTTTTCTAGCATCAGTTGAACTTTTACTTTTGGGAGTTGGTTCGTCTTGGGACTCTCGTTCTCCTCTGGGACCCTCCTCCTCCTCCTCCTCCTCAACCTCACTCTCCTCCCTCTCTCTCTTCCTCTCCCTGCCTCACTGCATTCTCTCCTCTCCCTCCCTCCTCTCTCTCTTTCCTCCCCTCTCCTATCCTCCTCCTCTCTTTCCCTTCCTCTTCCTCTCTCTTCCTCCCTCCCTTCCTCTCCCTCCCTCCGTCCGTCTCTCCCTCTCTACTTTTGGCTGTGATCCCGTTTGGAGTCACACTAATTGTTGTTCTTAATTATTTTTGTCCTTCTGCTGTTGTGACAGGCGGCCGCTGCTCTGCTCTTAACAAATTAACGAAAAGGCATCGAGGTGAAGGTGCAATCCCAACACAATCTGCGAACCTCAAATTAACTCAGAGGCCCTCCCACTCGCCATAAAAGACATATGTTCACATCAGAGGTGTGTTAGCAAGGCGGCGCGAGGCTAATTAAAACAAGCTACACTGTTTACATTTGTATTTATTTACCGAGCACCTGAGCTGTCGGCTTTAATGGATTTATGGCACAAAAACAGACTGAATAAAGAGAGAGATGTCACCACAGCTTCAGCTCAAATGAAGCTCATCGAGGCTGGAGCAGCTGTAGAGACGAATCTGGAGCCGAGCTCCATATTTGGAATTCAGGCTGAGAGTATCATAGCAACCAAAGAGCCAATCAGGAGCGAGGCTGTTGAAGGTCACGCCCCCTCTTGTCCACACACCTGGTTTAACAGAGAGTGGGCCCTTAGCAACACTGTCAATCAAACCTGTTGCTAACGCTAACAGGAGCGACGTCGGGGACAGAAGGACCTGATGTGTCTGTTATTAATGTTCATATGTTGATTTACAGACACAGACGTGAAATAAAAACCCCAGGATTTATTTATCTATTTATTTATTGGATCCACGTTTAGCAGTAAAGCTGCTGCTTTTACAGTGGTCCACACCGTACAGTTTACATCAGAAACCATTATTTTAGTTTGAAATGTAAAATATAAACGGATATATCATGAAAAGCGCCATCTAGAGGTTAAAAAGCAACATAAACAATTACTGTACCTAACAATGTACTGTATACTGTGCAGTACATTTCATAAAATATTGTAAAGTATTCCACAGGATCATGTAGAGGGTTAATACGAACATTTAAGACCAAAATGAGTCTGACAGCAGCAGGGACAGAGAGAGACACAGTTTTACACAGAAAGTGAACTGGAGCCTGAAGTTCGCCCGTGATCACTTCTGTCTGGGACGCGGTGGCTAGCATGTTAGCTATGTCCATTTACATATACTGTCTCTGGGCACAACACAGGTTTTTAAACTCATCATTCTGACTTCACTGACAAAGAAAAACACTGTACACTCCAGAGTCAGTTTAAAGGGGCAGAAACTCCCAAATGCTGTTAACCTCATTTAATATCGAGCTTGGACAATTTGGAATTGATCTAGAAACATTAAGATGTAGAATCACAATCGTTCTAAGAATAAACACTTTTAGAGGACACTTACAGGTGTGTCTCATTCTCAGCGTGAGGACAGTCATGAGGACACATTTTCAAGTTCTTTATTTTGGTTAAGTAAATACAGACGATAAACGATAATATTAAAATCAATTTATGCCACTGACACGACAACCATTAAACCAGATGATCCCAAAAACAATTCTCCAAAAACAAACTGCAATAAATAAATGGCACAATGCAACACTTAAGTCTTTGTGTCTATAATGAAAATAGAAGATCATAAATCAAACTTCTGCAGCTCAAACGGTGCAGAAACATAAAGTCCTCACTAACACGAAAGAAAACGCACCAACAATGACCCAACAATCACTGTCCCAGCCGTCATTTTTATATGGACAGGCTTCAAATGTATGAAGTACGATATATGGAATTATATATAAATCTCTTTACTACATAATTCCATTTATCTTACTTAATTTTCAATGTCTTTGTGTTTATAAAATGTTGAAAGTAAAAAAAGAAGAAAAGCATAGAGAGGGCGTGTCCAAACTTTTGCCTGTTCATTTACATCATTAGTTTGGTAATTCTAGTTGTTTTATTATTATTAACCATTAGCTGCTCATCGTCCAAACTCAGACTACACCTAAAACTTGCTAAACCAAACTTGCAGAGATCCAGTGGCTGCAGCGTCTCTCTGGTTTTGATTTCATATTCTCCACTCCACATGTTCTGGGGCTAAACGCTGTAGAAATATGTTTATGAAACCCTCATTTGCAAACGTCCATGTGCGCGGATGTTGATGATGGAGGGAAAATCGTAGCTCGGAGGTAGCACAGGATGCTAGCGCTACGTTCGTGGATACTCTAGAGATCTGTGCAAATTCGTAAATGTTGTACAAGTAAATTCATGACTGTGGGGCAAATAAAAATACAGATACAAAACCAGCTAACGGCAAAAACATGAATTATGATGTTCTCCTCCGACACGAGCAACCTTGAGATGAAGCTATAGGACTGTGTGTGTTTACAGCAAACAGGAAAAAACAACTACACGGAAAGATACACAACTACACGGAAAGATACACAACTACACGGAAAGATACACAACTACACGGAAAGATACACAACTACACGGACCACACTGAGGCTTTAAAGATACACAACTACACGGACCACACTGAGGCTTTAAAGATACACAACTACACGGACCACACTGAGGCTTTAAAGATACACAACTACATGGACCACACTGAGGCTTTAAAGATACACAACTACACGGACCACACTGAGGCTTTAAAGATACACAACTACACGGATCATGATACCAACATTTACTGAGGAATAGACTCGATACAGGTCCCGATACCACGATGATGATAATAAAAACTCTTTCTTTAGACGATATACTGTGATTTTGTCATCACAGTAATGTTACACAACAGCAGATGACAGGCTTTATTTCTTTATTCTTTATTCGACAGGACCATGTACAAATTCATTAATCTTATAAAGAAAAGATGATTTGTACCTGATTTAGCTCCTCCTTCTTTCCATGTGCAGGTGACACACATCTGTTCAGTCCAGACTAATATAAAAATCCTTCTGTGAGGTTTGTACAGTGAGGACAGAGCAGCACCAACTCGACTCATGTGACACATTTGATTATTTAAAATGGACTTTTCAAATTTCTAGTTAAACTCTTCAGATCCACAGACAGTTTCAGAGTCTGGAGCTGGTTCCACTGCCTCATGTTTGAAAAGAAAAAGCGACTGAGCAAAGGCCGAGGATCTGACTGTTCACCTTCTTCTATAAAAACCCCAAGATCATGAGGGTGAATATGAACATTTAAGACCAAAATGACGATCTTCTTAAATCTAATCATGTCCAGCAGGGATCACGATATGGAAAAGTTGGAGTTTGTTAATGTTCGTAAAATCTTTGCCTAAATGAATAGAAGCTTTGCCGTGTCATAAACTGTCTGTTAATCAACTGTCCGATTCCCCAAAGCGACGAGGCCTGAGGGACCTGCAGCTCCAGTCTGCTCCTCTCTGTGGATCTGTAAACACACCTCACGTCCCCCACAGGATTCTAGTTTGAACAAGACTCAAAGAAAAAGATTCACTTTATGTGATTTACCTCAGGCTCTTGTTTGTCACAGCTGAGAACATGCCACAGACTGTTTATAAAATGCACAGAGCTAACCTGCAGCCGCCACGTTCCAAACAGGAAGTGATCATGTGCACTTCCTGCTCCATCGACTCTGGCTCCAGTTCACTTTCTATTGAAAAACTGTCTCTCTCTCTCTGTCCCTGCTGCTTCAGACTCATGTTGGTATTAAATGTTCGTATTAACCCTCGACTTGATCCTGGGGTTTTTATTTCACGTCTGTGTCTGTAAATCGACATATGAACATTAATAACAGACACATCAGGTCCTTCTGTCCCCGACGTCGCTCCTGTTAGCGTTAGCTCCTGTTAGTGTTAGCTCCTGTTAGCGTTAGCTCCTGTTAGCGTTAGCTCCTGTTAGCGTTAGCAACTATGCAAATATGACCTTTACTCTATAATTTAAATGTGCCTCTGTGTAAAAGTATTCAGAACACAACACTCTGATTGGGCCATGTCTCAGAATACTTTACTGCAGTATTCTGTAAATCCATTTTCAGAGTATTGTTCGGTCTCCGTGATTGGACTTTGGACAAACTGAGTCGTATCGGTGAATCTAAAATGATGCAGCGACAGGTGAGACGGTGGTAAAAGTTTGAATTGTGGGAGTGAAGCATCGATTTGAATATCAGCCTGTTTTTATAGATTTATGTCGAAGCCTAAAGACACGAAGCCAGACAAACGAGACGTGAACATGTCTGAGAAAAGTTTATTCACAAGTTTAAAAATCACTTAATACTCGAGTCGTTACGAGAAGTTTATCGACGTGTCTGCTCCTGCTCCACACAACATTCTACTCCAGAGCAGAAATGAAGCACTGCTGTGATCTGGACTGTGGCTGTGGTTCACTACAGGCGGGTTTGGTCCAATATCGCTGCTTTTGCATCAACATTCACTGGGGGCGTGATGCTAACTGACCTGGACTGGACCTGGACCGGACCGGGACTGGACCTGGACCGGGACTGGACCGGGACTGGAGCGGGACTGGAGCGGGACCTGGACCAGGGACAGGACCGGGACTGGACCGGGACAGGGACCGGACCGGGACCGGGGACAGGACCGGACAGGACCGGGACTGGACCGGGACTGGACCGGGACAGGGACAGGACCGGGACAGGACTGGACCTGGACAGGGACAGGACAGGGACAGGACCGGGACCATTCTGTCATGTCCAAGTTCATTACTCTGTCCTTTACTCCTTCGCACCTTCACCTCCTCCCCTCGGGACCCACCTCCTCTTTCTACACTCACTTATGGCACCTCCCTTCTCCTGCTCCGCCTCCTCCTCTTCACCTCGTTTCCATGGAGTCGACAGGGAGGGGCAGAGGGGTTGTCCTGGGCCCCAGGGTCTTGTGGGCCCAGAATTGGAGCGTCTGCATATTAATTTACATTAGAGGGGGGTCCTTAGAAGCTTTGTTGCCCCGGGCCCCCAAATGTCTGTCGACGGGCCTGCCCCCCCTCACCCTCTGGACCCCCCCTCCCCCCCCCCTCCCCCCTCAGCCCTCTGGACCCCCCCGCCCCCCTCCCTCGTCTGTCTCCAGTCGCCCAGGATCCCTTCTCCCTCTCTTTCTGTTTCTGTTTCTCCCCCTCACTCTCGGGACCCTCCCCTCTCTCCCCTTAGACTGTGGTTTGACGTGAGAAATGTTTGTGTCTTCCCCTCCCCAGACGCTTCCTCCCCTGCACCTGCTTCTCTCTGATACATGTAACCGTAATAATAACGATAAACAGAGAATACTTTGCACCTTGTTTCTGGAGGTGGGCTTGTTAGCGCCGCACCTGCCCCGTCTCGCCTCCCGCTGTGGACTCAGTGAGATAAACAAATGTAAATGAACCACAATGCACCTGTCCCACTAAAGGACTCTGCAGCTCAGACGGGTTAGAGCCAGAGGAGTAAAAATAAACTCCACTACAACTAAACGAGAGAGAAGAGAGACGGAGGAGAGCTGGGCGTAGCAAGTAAAACTGCAACGATTCATCTGAATAATCACGACTCTTCAAATATCGTGATCGTATCTGGACTTTACACGCAGCAGAAGAGCTTTTAGAATAAACACCGCGGCATTATTCAAATCAAATATCAAAAGTTAAACCAGGCCTGTTGTGCTTGTGTCTCTATAGTTCTCATCTCTGTTGTGATTTAAAATGTGTAAATTATAATATTCATTTAAAACTCGCCCCTCATCTCCGCGGGTTAAAGAGGAGGTATTATTCAAAGTACATCTTTAAATTTAGCCTGACAGCATAGTTCCCATCGTCAGAAACACCTCAGAGGTTTTAGATCATCCACGTATGTTTGAGTAATCTAGTGATCTGTCCCAGGCCCTATTCAGACGCTCCTTTACTGTTAGCAGTATGCTCCTGTACGAGGCTCCGCCCACAAGCCGACATCACTGATGCTCCACACAACAATCCTCCATAAATGAACAAAAACATGACACAAACTGTTGACTATGACGTGACAAACCTGGAGTGATGTGCAGGAGTTTCACTAGATGAAGCTGATTGTGTAAATAAATGTTTGACCATTTTCACACTGCAACATTCCAGCACCTCAAAAGTATCAGATCAGATACTAATCGATACTAAAACTAGTATCGAAACTAGATACTCGTTTGAGCAGGAATCGATACTGAAAAAGTCCCACTGACAAAAATGAACCAGAATCAGTTTATACAGATGAGTCTGTTTCACAAGAAAAAGACACAGAGACGAGAATAAACCAGGGACTGAACCGGGACCGGACCGGGACTGGACCGGGACTGGACCGGGACCGGACCGGGACTGGACCGGGACTGGACCGGGACTGGACTGGGACCGGACCGGACTGGACCGGACTGAACTGGGACTAAACCGGGAACTGGGACTGGACCGGGACTGGACCGGGACCGGACCGGGACTGGACCGGAACCGGGACTGGACCGGGACTAAACCGGGACTGGACCGGGACTGGACCGGGACTGAACTGGGACTAAACCAGAAACTGGGACTGAACCGGGACTGGACCGGGACTGGACCGGGACTGGACCGGGTACTGAACCGGGCCTGAACCGGGACTGGACCGGGACTAAACCAGGTCTGAACCGGGACTGGACCGGGACTGAACCGGGACTGAACCGGGACTGAACCGGGTCTGAACCGGGTCTGAACCGGGACTGGACCGGGACTGGACCGGGTCTGAACCGGGTCTGAACCGGGACTGGACCGGGACTGAACCGGGACTGAATCGGGTCTAAACCGGGACTAAACCGGGACTAGACCAGGACCATGTTCCTCTCTGAACCTGCTCCACACTGAGGATCACACATGTAAAAAACTTGGATTAGAAAATAAATTACTACCATTTCCTGTGGAACATCACATCTCGTCTGAAGAGTTTTTTTTAGTTTGAAATCATCTACACTACGAACATCTCCACAGAGAGAAGCAGGTGGCAGAACCTCCGTCTCTGCGACGGTTCAAATTAATTCCATCTCTTCACTTTTACTCATTAAACCAAAGTTCATTAAATTTCTTCACGTTGGAAGTTGCATCTTTAAAAACTCTGAGCTGACGCCTGTGTTCTGCCTCGGGGTTTCTCTCCTCTACATCTGCTTTTCTCTGGGTGTGTGCAGCAGCAGGGGGCGCTAACACCTACTATTTGTGTTAGTCATTCAGAAATAAAGTTTAACATGTGAGAGACGCTCATCTGCTCCGTCAGCGCTCACACGTCCTGGAAAACCTGGAAAACCTGGAAAAACCTTCTACACATGGAAAGTACAGAGAACATGGAAAACTAAGACTTTTACCTCCACGTTAGAGGAGTCGGATCTGAGCTACGAGCCGGGACCAGGACCGAGCCGGGACCAGGACCGAGCCGGAACCAGGACCGAGCCGGAACCAGGACCGAGCCGGGACCAGGACCGAGCCGGGACCAGGGACTGAACCGGGACCAGGACCGGGACCGGGACCAAGACTGAGCCGGGACGAGCCGGGACCAGGACCGAGCCGGGACCAGGACCGGACCAGGACCGAGCCGGGACCAGGACCGAGCTGGGACCAGGACCGAGCCGGGACCAGGACCGAACCGGGACCAGGACCGAGCCGGGACCAGGACCGAGCCGGGACCAGGACCGAGGACCAGGACTGGACCGGGACCAGGACCGAGCCGGGACCAGGACCGAGCCGGGACGAGCCGGGACCGAAGCGTCACACTGGTCCTGGTGGTGAGAGGAGACGCTTTAATGGGCTGGCTCTTTTCCAGTCGTCTGCCCCGGGGCAGCTCGGCAGATGTGACACCTCCAGTCCCTCGTCTGATCTCACACTGAGCTGAGAAAACACAATAAAACAAGAACAAACTCAGGTTGTACTTTTCAGAAAACGCTCCGACCTTCAGCTCGTGTTTATTTAAGTCTGACGTCCTGATTCAATCGGCCGCAGCTTTAGTTTTTCCTGATGATTAAACTCACAGGTGTGTGTTTTGTCCCTCCGCAGACTCCGTACCACGTCAACCTGCTTCTGGCCGGTTACGACGACGCCGACGGCCCAGGGCTGTTCTACATGGACCATCTGTCGTCTCTGGCCAAAGCGCCGTTTGCAGCGCACGGATACGGCGCCTTCCTCACGCTCTCCATCCTCGACCGATACTACAGGCCAGGTACACGATCGATACACGCGATACACACGATACAGGCCAGGTACACGATCCGATACACACGATACACACGATACAGGCCAGGTACACGATCCGATACACACGATACACACGATACAGGCCAGGTACACGATACGATACACACGATACACATGGTACAGGCCAGGTACACGATACGATACACGCGATACAGGCCAGGTACACGATACGATACATGCGATACACACGATACAGGCCAGGTACACGATACGATACACGCGATACACACGATACAGGCGATACACACGATACAGGCGATACACACGATACAGGCGATACATGCGATACACACGATACAGGCGATACACACGATACATGCGATGCACACGATACAGGCGATACACACGATACACACGATACAGGCGATACACCCACGATACAGGCGATATACACACGATACACACGATACACGCGATACACACGATACACACGATACACATGGTACACGCCAGGTACACGCCATACGATACGATACACGATACACACGACGATACAGGCCAGGTACACGATCACACGATACACACGATACAGGCGATACACACCGATACACACGATACACACGATACACACAGGTACACGATACACACGATACAGGCGATACACACGATACAGGCGACAGGTACACGATACAGGCGATACACACGATACAGGCGATGCACACGATACACATGGTACAGGCCAGGTACACGATCCGATACACACGATACACGCGATACACACGATACAGGCCAGGTACACGATACACACGATACACGCGATACACAAGATACACAAGATACAGGCCAGGTACACGATCCGATACACACGATCACAGACACACACACGATCACACACACACGACACAGGTCTGGAATAATCCTGCTGCTGTTTAAGTTTTAGTGCATTGGTTCAAATCAAAGTTTTTATGTTGTACTTAATTAACACAAAACCTTTATTCTATGGACGAGTTTTATAACAAGAGCTAATTATTTGTGTTCATTAAATGAGCTTTAATCTCGGGTGTTTTTCTCTCTTATTTCAGATCTGACCAGAGAAGACGCCATGGATCTCCTCAAGAAATGCATCCAGGAAGTGAGTCACGTTTTTTACTCTAATGAGCCAAAAAAAAAAGAAAAGTGCCTTAAAAACAGGAATGTGCCAGATACTGAAACATTTTCTGACCTTCACTTGAACGTGGTTAAAACATTCGAGTTCAGAACATTTGAAGAACAGGCCTGATTTAAATCTTTTATTAATCACTTCTTCTGTTTTTTGTCTGTTTTTAGCTGAACAAACGTTTCATCTTGAACCTTCCCTCGTTTAACGTCAGAGTCATCGATAAAGACGGGATTCAGGACCTGCAGAAAGTCACTCTGGAATCGGCCAAGTGACTCTACACCCGACTGTCCTGGTTCCACTTTTGTACCATTTTGATTTGTCTGTTCAAATAAAAATCTAATGTTGATATGAACTCTCGGCTTCAAAATGATTCAAAATAAGGACTGTTACCATAGCGATGAGCAGTTTAACACAAATATAACTTTTGAACTGAGAGCAGAAGATCGGCTGCTGCAGGAGTCAAGAAATCAGAAGAACTAAGACCAAAACTGAGTCCAGAGCGTATTTAAATTTGAAAAACAATTCAGTTTTTTAGTTGATTAAAGCCATACTATGTAACTTTCTTGACAAAAATAAAAGCACGTTTGTTTTTTTTGTTATGGTTTTGTCTCCTCACTGTGAGCTGCTCGCATCTCCACAAACCTGACTCTTCATGGATCTGGAGGAGGACCGACAGCAGCTTGTTTCCGTAGAAATGTTCCTCTTTTGGCTTTAATTTCCACAGTAAACGTCTCCGTGGAGAATGTTTTGAAGTGGGCTTTAACTTTGTTTCCTGCAGGTGACGTGACGCCGGCAGAAGGTCACACGCTGTGGGAAGATCCAGAATTAAACTTTACATTAAAAAAAATCATTATTTGAAATTTATTGTTTTTAAAAGTCACCTGGATGACCGAGGGCTCAGTGCTGTTCAGTTAAAGGTGCACTGTGTAACATTTTGGTAGGCGGGTCAACTTCCTGTCTCCATGGAGATGTTACTGCTTCAAAAGTAAAAGCATCAATAAAAGTAAAAATATGATGTAAAACTGTGATGTGCCTCACCGCGAGTTTAATGCCACACTGAAACATTCCAGGCAAAGCATCATCTCCACGGAGACGAGCTTTCACAGTGAAGCTTTAAATATGATGTCACCAAACGCTCTCGTCTGTCTCACTCTCTCCTCCACCTCCTCCACTCCCTCCTCTTTCTCTCACTCTGCTCCCGTCTTCCTCTGAGCCTGAAGGCAGACATATGCTACTCTCACAAAATAGAGGGAAAGAGAGAAGATGAGAGGAAGAGGAGGAGGAGGAGGAGAGGATGTGATCAGAGGAAGAGGGGGAGGAGGAGGAGAGGATGTGAGGAGGAGGAGATGAAGACAGAGCGAAAGACTAAAGGAGAAAAACTACATTGAAAAACATAATCACCTCTGCACAGATCTGACCTGTAACTTCACCGTGTGATTCCACCTGATGAGCTTGTGTCTCTATGGTTCTCATCTCTGTAGATCATTTGTTATAATTGACACATTTTAAATCACAATATTCATCTAAAACGGCTTCATAAAATAAACACCACCTCTGTGTCATTGAGCAGGACGCGACCGTCACCTTCAGTTTTATGTCATTATATTTTCATTGTACTTCAAGTCCCATGATGCACTGCTCTGATCTGTTTCCTCGTCTCAGACCTGGAGCTGTGTTTTTTTGTTTCATTCACATGTTTCACACACAAACCTGCAGATTTAGGCTGAGTTCTTCTCTCAAACTGAAAACACTCTGTTCCACCTTGTGATGTCATCATGTGGTGATACAGGAAGTGCTCCACTGTGTTTTTAAACTCCACCTTCACTAGAATCATCTGGATCATTTCAGTCCTGGAGTCACTTATCTCGACTGAACTAAAGGTAAAAGGAGCTGTTCACTTCAAATCTACCACTTGATGACATCACAAGGTGGAACGTCACATTTTGATCTTTGCAGATGTTACAGACGAATAATAAAGTGTGACTCAAACATGTGAATGAAACAAACACGACTCCAGCCTGTGTTTGAGGAGGAAACATTAGAACATGGATTAAAACTCGTAAGACTCTATTTTAGGAGAAGTTTGCCTCCATTTTGTTTCGATGCCGTTGATTTTCTCCGACACTAAGACTTAATGCCTCACTGTGGAACATTAGAATAAAGTCAAAGACGAGCTGCAGTTCAGTTCAAATGAGTCTTCTTTAATTAACAATAGATTACATTTATCAAGTAATACCATAAGAACAACAGTAATAACACCAAAAGTACAAAATGTTTTAAGTTACAACACGTTTTTCAAAATAAAAGTCCTTTAACTGCCTTTGACTCCTCCATAATAAAAGTCCAGCCACAGTCCATAAGTTAAAGTCCAAGAAACTCCAAGTCCCATCATCCTCTGCTGCACATCGTGGGTTTTAATGTCCCGTGTGATGAGTTTTGTGTATTTTAAAGAGCAAAAATGTGAATATGGCTTCAAGCTTCTTTGTTTTACTCAGGTCGAAATGAGACTTGAACTTAAATAACTCCTTAAATACAATAAAATAAAATAAATATGGTAATAAATAGAAACAGAATTAGATCTCAGAAAAAAAGGTCCAAGAAAAATAAGTGGAGTCAGCTTTGTAAACTCCTCCATGTTTCTGCTCAAAACGGACTCGCTCTTCTGAGTTTTTAACCCAAAAAACAACACTCAGGTTTTAGAATTTGATCAAGTCTTAATTTCAGGTGGAGGCGACGCCCAGAAAACTTTATAAAACTTTATAAAACTTTATAAAACTCCACACAGCCCCGTGGGAGACGTCTCCAAACGTCTGTGCCACAAATGTTGAACCTTCTCATTATTAGTTTGGCTCCACAAACATCATCCTGGTTTAGTCCTGGTCTAGTCCTGGTTTAGTCCTGGTCTAGTCCTGGTCTAGTCCTGGTCTAGTCCTGGTTTAGACCTGGTTTAGACCTGGTCTAGTCCTGGTCTAGTCCTGGTCTAGTCCTGGTCTAGTCCTGGTTTAGACCTGGTCTAGTCCTGGTCTAGTCCTGGTCTAGTCCTGGTCTAGTCCTGGTCTAGTCCTGGTTTAGTCCTGGTTTAGACCTGGTCTAGTCCTGGTCTAGTCTTGGTTTAGTCCTGGTTTAGTCCTGGTCTAGCCCTGGTCTAGCCCTGGTCTAGCCCTGGTCTAGTCCTGGTCTAGTCCTGGTTTAGTCCTGGTTTAGTCCTGGTTTAGACCTGGTTTAGTCCTGGTTTAGTCCTGGTCTAGTCCTGGTTTAGTCCTGGTTTAGTCCTGGTCTAGTCCTGGTTTAGTCCTGGTTTAGTCCTGGTCTAGTCCTGGTCTAGTCCTGGTCTAGTCCTGGTTTAGTCCTGGTTTAGTCCTGGTTTAGTCCTGGTTTAGTCCTGGTCTAGTCCTGGTCTAGTCCTGGTTTAGTCCTGGTTTAGTCCTGGTTTAGTCCTGGTTTAGTCCTGGTCTAGTCCTGGTCTAGTCCTGGTTTAGTCCTGGTTTAGTCCTGGTTTAGTCCTGGTTTAGTCCTGGTCTAGTCCTGGTCTAGTCCTGGTTTAGTCCTGGTTTAGTCCTGGTTTAGTCCTGGTTTAGTCCTGGTCTAGTCCTGGTCTAGTCCTGGTCTAGTCCTGGTTTAGTCCTGGTTTAGTCCTGGTTCCAAAAACTTGTCACGTTAATCTTTTGTTTTAAAGTCTGACACTCGTGTCTTTGGGCTGAAAAATGGCTCCTTATGAAGAGATAGTTGATGTAGTGGTGGTTTGGTGGTTGTTGTAGTGTTGGTTGTTGTTGCGGTTGTTGTCCTGGTTTAGTCCTGGTTTAGTTGTCGTGTCCTGGTCTCCTGGTAGTCCTGGTTAGTGTTTAGTGCTGGTTTGGTCCTGTTTAGTCCTGGTTCCAAACTTGTCACGTTAATCTTTTGTTTTAAAGTCTGATGACACTCGTGTCTTTGGGCTGAAAAATGGCTCCACTTTATGAAGAGAAAGTTGATGTTGAGGTGGTTTTGTTGGTGGTTGTTGTTGTGGTGTTGGTTGTTGTTGCGGTTGTTGTAGTTGTTGTGTTTGCTGTTGTGTTTGTTGGAGTTGAAGTTGTCGTTGTGGTTGTTGTAACACAGTGAGTTCTAGGCTCTAATCTCTAATAGAAATGATCAGGTTCAACATTTGTGAATTTACTGCTGTTCGTTGCCGTCTTCATCAACAGGGGGCGATGTGACCGGACGGTGGACATCGCCCCCTCACCGCGTTCACCGTGATTGGTCAAACCCACCTGTCACTCAGAGCACGAGGGCGACCTACTGATACTCTGCAGTCACATCCTGCTGGGGTGTTCTACATGTATGTCTGTGGTGAAATGTTCAGCGGTTACCATGGTGACACAATCACACAATAGCAAACACTGTCAGAACGTTTCATCAAAAACTCAAGAAAAAAATCCAAAAGTGATTTAAAGAGCAGGTTTTGAGGAGTCCGTGGTCAGTCCGAGCTCATGGTCCTGTTCAGTTTGATTTTACACAAAAAGGTGATGATTGCTAATGCTAATGCTAATGCTAATACGAGCTAGCTTGTTTGTGTGATGTTATTTGAGAGGGTCTCGTTGAACAGCACAGATCAGCTGTTCAGATGAATCAGGTTTTTATGGCCAGATTGTGTTTAAAAAGCTCAGATTAAAGTCTAACACAGCTTCAGACAGAGCAGTGCCTACAGTTAGCACCACATGTTGATGACATCAGGTGCAAAATGTCAGTCGGAGAAGTGGGCAGGGTGTTGCCATAGTGATCTGTCTTATTTATGAGTTAGTCCTTTCCTTATTTACCTTTAAACCTTTAAAGAGACTTTCTGTGGAGGTGGAAGAAAAGTGAAACTTTCTGTTTCTGCGTCACATTAAACCAGCCCTGATGTGTTTGAGTCTCTATGGTTCTCATCTCTTGGATCATTTTGTTATAATTTACACATTTTAAATCACAATATTCATCTAAAACCACTTCATGAGAGAAACAAATCCACTGACTTCTGTGTTAGAAAACTGTGGTGTCCAGTGGAGCTCACAACAAAGCGCCGCATGCTGCAGCGCCCCCTATGGACAGAGCATGTCACACTAGAGCAGCACATTTTTTTACATTTGAACCAAAATGACGACGCGCCGCTGCCGAATCCTACGAGTATCAACAATTAAGAAAATAAAGCTGGAGAAGGAAGTCGCAGTGGGCGTGTCCCTGTGGAGGTGAAACGGGGCAGATGGACAAAATGGCGTCTTGAAAATAGTCAATTAAAGATTAAACATGAACACAAACATGGTCACGTTCGGCCGGATTAATAAGCCCAAAGGGCCGTGTGTGGCCCACGGGCCGTAGTGTGCCCGTGTCTGGACTAGAACCTGGAGAAACATCTGAACAGTTTGAGGAACAGGGCTGGTTTAATGTAGTGAACCTGCAGAGTTAGAAAAAGCTTCTTCCAGAGAAGCCAGAATGAGTCCTAAATTCGTTCAGATCCAGGGCGTTGGTTCAGATCCGGGGCGTTGGTTCAGATCCAGGGCGTTCGTTCAGATCCAGGGCGTTTGTTCAGATCCGGGGCGTTCGTTCAGATCCAGTTGGCGTCTCGTTTTATTTGCGATGTTTGAGCTCTTTCTCGTGCCGTAGTTTGGCTCCCGTCTCTCCTTTGTCCAGGATCTTGACGGCTTCGCTCAGGTAGCTCTGGAAGGCGGACAGGGCGGCGCAGATGGCCGGAGACCCAAAGCCGTGGGTCAGGAGGCTGAAGTGGGTCAAACTGCTCTGAACGCTCGGGTCAAGGCACGGGGCCGGTCTGCTGCCCCCTAGAGGAGAGCGGTCCTGAGACATGAGGTCCAGAAACTCCTTACACACCTCCCTGTGAAAACACACACACAACATACACACAACATACACACACACACACACAACATACACACACACACACACACACACACACACACACAGGGGGTTGTGTTAATATTTAGCTCGATGTGTTATTATTATTTGTTTATTTGTTCACACTCGTTTATTCTTCAGTCACGTTCTTCACACTGAGCCGTGTCCGCCCTGGGGCAGAGTGGCAGAGGCACGGCCGTCATTCTGAGCCCAGGGCCAACACGCCGCACACGCCGCACACGCCGCACACGACACACGCACAAACACGACACATACACGCACACGGCACATACACGCACATGACACACACACGCACATACACGCACACAAGGCACACACACGCACACGGCACATACACACACACACGGCACATACAAACACACGGAACATACACGTACACGGCACATACACACACACGGCACATACACGCACACAAGGCACACACACGCACACGGCACATACACACACACACGGCACATACAAACACACGGAACATACACGTACACGGCACATACACACACACGGCACACATACACGCACACAAGGCACACACACGCACACGGCACATACACACACACACGGCACATACAAACACACGGAACATACACGTACACGGCACATACACACACACGGCACGTACACGCCAAATACAAGCACACGGTACATACACACACACACACGCCACATACACGGCAAATACACGCCGCATACACGCACACGGCACACACACGCACACGGCACACACACTCACACGCCACATACACACACACACGCCACATACACGCACACGGCACACACACGCACACGGCACACACACTCACACGGCACATACACACACATACACACACACACGCACATACACGCACACGGCACACACACGCACACGGCACACACACTCACACGCCACATACACACACACACGCCACATACACGGCAAATACACGCACACGGCACATACACGCACACGGCACATACACACACACACGCCACATACATGGCAAATACACGCCACATACGCGCACACGGCACATACACGCACATGGCACACACGCATACGGCACATACACGCACACGCCACACACACGCACACGCAGGGTCACACTCACTTCGTGGCCAGGATCATGCTCCTCCTCGTGTGCAGAGTGTCGGGGTCACTCTGACCACACAGATATTCGGCCGCAGCTCGAGCCGGAAACTCCGTCTCACACACGAAACCAAAGTCTCTCGCCAAGTGCACCGCCTCACCTGGGGACAGAGGGACAGAGAGGACAGAGGGACAGAGGGAGGACAGAGGGACAGAGAGACAGAGAGGACAGAGGGACAGAGAGACAGAGAGAGGACAAACACGACACACCACAGACAGAGAGAGAGAGGACAAAGGGGTCAGAGGGACAGAGGGACAGAGAGGACAGAGGGACAGAGAGACAGAGAGGACAGAGGAACAGAGAGACAGAGAGAGGACAGAGGGACAGAGAGAGACAGAGGGACAGATAGACACAGAGGGACAGAGAGAGGACAGAGGGACAGAGAGAGGACAGAGGGACAGAGGGAGGACAGAGGGACAGAGAGACAGAGAGACAGAGGGTCAGAGGGACAGAGAGGACAGAGAGAGGACAGAGGGACAGAGAGACAGAGAGACAGAGAGAGGACAAAGAGACAGAGAGGACAGAGGGACAGACAGAGAACAGAGGGACAGAGAGGACAGATGGACAGAGCGGACAGAGGGACAGAGAGGACAGAGAGGACAGAGGGACAGAGAGGACAGAGGGACAGAGAGACAGAGAGAGGACAAAGGGACAGAGAGAGGACAAAGGGTCAGAGGGGGACAGAGGGACAGAGAGGACAGAGGGACAGAGAGGACAGAGAGACAGAGAGGACAGAGGGTCAGAGAGGACAGAGGGACAGAGGGACAGAGAGACAGAGAGACAGAGAGGACAGAGGGACAGAGAGGACAGAGGGACAGAGAGGACAGAGGGACAGAGAGGACAGAGGAACAGAGAGACAGAGAGAGGACAGAGGGACAGAGAGGACAGAGGAACAGAGAGACAGAGAGAGGACAGAGGGACAGAGAGAGACAGAGGGACAGATAGAGACAGAGGGACAGAGAGAGGACAGAGGGACAGAGAGAGACAGAGGGACAGATAGAGACAGAGGGACAGAGAGAGGACAGAGGGACAGAGAGAGACAGAGGGACAGATAGAGACAGAGGGACAGAGAGGACAGAGGGAGAACAGAGGGACAGTAAACACAGAGGGAGGAGATCCTCTGGCCCTGAAGAGCCTGATGCTCTGAGGCTCAGGTCTAAGTTTCATAACCTGCTTCAGTCTCACCTTCCACCAGAGACGTGAGCAGAGTCACGTTTGCAGCTTTACGTCGTCCTGCAGGAAGATTCAGGCCGATCTTGTCCAGCCGCTCCCTCAGACACCGGCCTCCGTTCTTAGACTTTGCCCTGGAGAGAGAGAGAGTACAGAGGAGGTCAGAGGAGGAGCTGTGGGTCAGAGGAGGAGCCCCGGGGTCAGAGGAGGAGCCCCGGGGTCAGAGGAGGAGCCCCGGGGTCAGAGGAGGAGCCCCGGGGTCAGAGGAGGAGCCCCGGGGTCAGAGGAGGAGTCTGGGTCAGAGGAGGAGCCCCGGGGTCAGAGGAGGAGCCCCGGGGTCAGAGGAGGAGTCTGGGTTCTGTGCTTTTAGAGTTTTTCAGGTGACTGGATTCACATCTGTTTGGAGACACTTCGCCCTGTGGAGTTTAAACACTTCAAGGCCAAAAATAAAAATGTGTTTTTGAGACAAACTGATGGATCTTAATGAACAACAGCCTGGAGACAAGGACCTGGAGACAAGGACCTGGAGACAAGGACCTGGAGACAAGGACCTGGAGACAAGGACCTGGAGACAACAACTCGGAGACAAGGGAGGACCAATCTGAGAAGTGTCTAGTCTCTTAGTTGGCCAGAGAGGAGACAGAGGACAAAGAGGAGATAGGGAGGAGAGGAGGAGAAAGAGAGGAGAGAGAGGAGAGAGAGAGGAGAGAGGAGGAGAGAGGAAGGAGAGAGGGGGAGAGAGGAAGGAGAGAGGGAGGAGAGAGAAGGAGAGAGGGAGCAGAGGAGGAGAGAGGAGAAAGAGAGGAGAGAAGAGGAGAGGAGGAGGAGAGGAGGAGAGAGGAGAGGACAGTGTGAGGACAGAGGACAGGACAGAGTGAGGAGAGGACAGTGTGTTTTTTCACAGGTTTTTCAAAGCAAAAGGAGGAATTTCAAGGACTAAATATATTTTATCCATGTTTTCCAGGTTTTCCAGGACACGTGTGAGGACATGTCCCCCGTCCCGTCTCACCTCCGCAGCACTCCTCCGAGCAGAGACGCATTCAGACACTCAGGAGGAGACAGCCTCCTCTGCACCTCCCCCACCGTCACTTTGTATTTGGAGGTGGAGCTGAGGAGGGACAGACGTCCCGGGACGGAGCAGAAGACCTCCGCCGGGTTGGACACGGCGCCCAGCCCAAAACCGTCCTTCCCCAAAGACGAGAGCGACGAGAAGGACGAGCCGTTCAACTTAGACGGGAGCGGGACTGTGGACAGAGGGAGGGAGGAGAGAAGACAGAGAGGAGGGAGGAGAGAGGAGAGAGGGAGGGGAGAAGACAGAGGGGAGGGAGGAGAGAGGAGAGAGGGAGGGGAGAAGACAGAGGGGAGGGAGGAGAGAGGAGAGAGAGGAGGAGAAGACAGAGGGGAGGAGAAAGAGAGGATGAGAGGGAGGGAGAAGACAGAGGGGAGGGAGGAGAGGAGAGAGGAGAGGGGAGGGTAGAAGACAGAGGGGAGGGAGGAGAGAGGAGAGAGGGAGGGGAGAAGACAGAGGGGAGGGAGGAGAGAGGAGAGAGGGAGGAGAGAAGACGGAGAGGAGGGAGGAGAGAGGAGAGAGGGAGGGGAGAAGACAGAGGGGAGGGAGGAGAGAGAGAGGGGGAGGAGAGAGAAGACAGAGGAGGGAGGAGGAGAGAGAGAGAGAGAGGGGAGAGAGGAGAAGAGGGAGAGGAGGGAGGAGAGAGGAGGAGAGGGAGGGGAGAAGACGGAGAGGAGGGAGGATAGAGGAGAGAGAGGAGGGAGGAGAGAGAGAGGGAGGAGAGAAGACAGAGAGGAGGGAGGAGAGAGGAGAGGGAGAGGAGGGGAGGGAGAGAGGGAGGAGAGGAGAGAGGAGAGAGGGGAGAGAGAAGACAGAGAGGAGGGAGGAGAGAGGAGAGAGGGAGGGAGGAGAGAGGAGAGAGGGGAGGGAGGAGAAAGAGAGGAGAGAGAGAGGAGAGAGGAGGGAGACGAGTGTTATTTTCTGAGTTTTCATAAACACTTGTGTAAAGACGCACTAAGTAACTTTTCACCACCTGCTTGTCTCTGTGACGATGTCATTTCTTTGCCTGGAATATTCCAGACTGAGGCATTAAATGTGTCCTGTGTTTATTTGGTCCCAGGTGTTTGTTCTCACTGTGGCCTGACTCGCCTCTCCACAGATCTGACATGTAACGGCCCTGTGGCGTCTCCATGACGATGGGCAAGTTTATAATGTCACACTCTGCATATTTCTAATGATTAAAGCTGCACTGTGTAACTTTTCTGGTGGAGGATCCGTCCTGCTTGTTGCTATGGAGATGTTCCGCAGTGTGGCATTAAACTCGCGGCTCAAACACCTGCTGCAGTCGTCTCGTCTCCTCGGTGACAGATACGCTTAATGCCACACTGCGGAACTTTCCAGGCAAAGCGACAGCATCTCCACGGAGACGAGCAGGTGGCAGAGAAGTTCCCCAGTGCAGCTTTAGCCGTGTGACTGGTGTGTGTGTTGGTTTCATGTGCTGCAGATCGGCGCCCCCTGTGTTCACTCTGTTCACTAACGATGTTTTTGTGGATTTATTTGAAACTCGTCGTGTCTAAATGTTTTTCTGCCTCGGCTGCGTCTCGTCTCTGAACTTAAAGATCGGCTGATGGAGTCGTCGGCTCTAAATGTGGAGCTGGAGCTGCGGGAGGTTTACGGCGCTTCACAAACAAATGTCACCTCCACCAAACCAATCGTCACGCGCCTCTAAACACGAAAAGTGACTAACGACGACGATAACTTCACCAAGTTTTTAATTGAAAGCGACGGAGCCACGAGCAGCTAAAAATATATTTGTTTGGGAGCAGCGGAACCTGAAAAGCAGAGGGTTCGTCTGGTTTGAAAAGTTAAAGAGGTGAAACTTTGGAAACACTTTAAAACCGTTTCTGTGGTAAAGCGCAGGGCTCGTGTTTGTCTAATTGTGACGAGTTTGGGGAGAAAACCGTCAGAAATATTTATCTTAGTTTAAAATCAGCTCAGTTTGTGAAGAAAAGTCCAAAATACAGAAGCGTGTGGTGTGAAATCCCTCTGAAGGTCTTTTATTCGCTCAAACTGTTGTAAATTTAATCAGGTTTTGTTGTTCACATTGCGGTTGCTACGGTAACAGATCTACACACGTCACATCCAGGAAGTAAAACCAAAACCTTCAGCAGAATTTAAAACACGTCAGAACTCAGTGACGTGTTTATTTTATGACATGTTTTTTTAGATGAACATTGTGATTTAAAATGTGTAAATTATAACATAAAGATCCACAGGGGTCAAAGGTCAGAGGTCACACTGAGTCATTTTTACTGTAAATGTCACAAAATACAAAATGTGTCCCTCTCTCCACCTCTGCTCTTCCCCCTCTCTCCTGTCTTTACCTCCCTCTCCTCCTTCCTCCTCCCTGTCTCCTTCTTCTCTCCCCCCTCCTCCTCCTCCGTGTCTCTCTCTCTATCCCCCTCTCCTCCTCCTCTGTCTCTCTCTCCATCCCCCTCTCCTCCATCTCTCTCTCTCTCTCCATTCCCCTCTCCTCTGTCTCTCTCTCTCATCCCCCTCTCCTCCGTCTCTCTCTCTCTCCATCCCCCTCTCCTCCGTCTCTCTCTCTCTCTCCATCCCCTTCTCCTCTGTCTCTCTCTCTCCATCCCCTTCTCCTCCGTCTCTCTCTCTCCCCTCCCCTCTCTCCGTCTCTCTCCTCCTCTCTCCTCTCCCCTCTCTCCTCCATCCCCCTCTCCCTCTCCTCCCTCTCCCTCCTCTCTCTCTCTCTCCACTCTCTCCACCTCTCTCTCTCTCCTCTCTCTCTCCTCTCTCCCCCCCTTCTCTCCTCCCCCTCTCTCCTCTCTCTCTCTCTCCACCCCCTCTCCTCTCTCTCTCCATCCCCCTCTCCCTCTCTCTCTCTCTCTCCCTCTCCTCCATCTCTCTCTCTCTCTCTCCATCCCCCTCTCTTCTTCATTATCACTCTGTGCCTTTAGGCCGAGTCTGGAGCCTCCACTTCAAATGAACCAAAAGCAGAATTATTTATCAGCTCTGTCCCTCTCTCCCCTCTCCTCCTTCTCCTCTCTCTTATCTCTCTCTCCTCTTTCTCCTCCTCTGTCCCTCTCTCCTCCTCTGTTTCTCTCCTCCCTCTCTCTCTCCTCCCCTCTCTCCCTCTCTCTTATCCCTCTCTCTCTACACCTCGACACACTCCCTCGTTCCCTCCCTCGTTCCGTCTGCAGAGGAGTGTTGCTTTGGGGAGAATGTTTAAATTAGAATTCAGAAAATCCTCTCACCTTTTTTAATGACGGAGTGATCGAGGACGCCCAGAGCGGAGCCCTCCTCCAGCCCCTAGAACAAGAACAAACAGAACTCAAAATGGAGGTCCAGCTCCTACAAGAACAAACAGAACTCAAAATGGAGGTCCAGCTCCTACAAGAACAAACAGAACTCAAAATGGAGGTCCAGCTCCTACAAGAACAAACAGAGAACTCAAAATAGAGGTCCAGCTCCTACAAGAACAAACAGAGAACTCAAAATGGAGGTCCAGCTCCTACAAGAACAAACAGAGAACTCAAAATGGAGGTCCAGCCCCTACAAGAACAAACAGAGAACTCAAAATGGAGGTCCAGCTCCTACAAGAACAAACAGAACTCAAAATGGAGGTCCAGCTCCTACAAGAGCAAACAGAGAACTCAAAATGGAGGACCAAATATAACGATTGCAAACCTAAGTCTGTGACATTTCTTTAACTTCACTAAAGAGTTAGAATAAACCCGTTTCCACTTCACTGACTTCTTAAACATAAATGAGTCTTAAAGCTACATTGTGTAGAAGTTACATAGTAACAAACATAAATATGAAATGCATGAAAATGAAACAGTAACAAGTCACAAAAAACAGAACAAATGCAAAAATGTAATGTTCCAACATGAGTTTGAGCAGCTCCAGTTAAAAAAGAGAATGTTCCACATTTATAAGAATATGACCCACTTTTATGAGGCGTTTTTGTCCCATAAACCTTTGATAACAGTGAAGAGCATGTCCCAGAGTGTCTCCAGTATCACACTGAAGAAACAGAGTGGCCCGTGTCCCAGAGGAAACCTGCAGCACATTTATGAAGCTCCGAGTGCCAGACTGTGAGAACATCCTCAAATCAAACCTCTGCCTCACAAGGAGCGAGTTTAAGAAACATCTACACAAGGACTTCACCTCACGAGGAGCGAGTTTAAGAAACATCTACACAAGGACTTCACCTCACGAGGAGCGAGTTTAAGAAACATCTACACAAGGACTTCACCTCACGAGGAGCGTTTAAGAAACATCACCTCACCTCACGAGGAGCGAGTTTAAGAAACATCTACACAAGGACTTCACCTCACGAGGAGAGAGTTTAAGAACATCTACATTACACAAGGACTTCACAAGGACTCACGAGGAGAGTTTAGAGAGAAACATCTACACAAGGACTTCACCTCACGAGGAGAGAGTTTAAGAAACATCTACACAAGGACTTCACCTCACGAGGAGAGAGTTTAAGAAACATCTACACAAGGACTTCACCTCACGAGGACAGAGTTTAAGACAAATCTACACAAGGATTTAATGAAACGAAGAAAAGTGTCTCCGGCGTCATAAATGTGTAATGACACTTCATATTCATGGGGTTTGTGATCTCCTAAAGCTGCAGAGAGGAGGAGGAGGAGGAGGAGGAGGAGGTGGTGGGGGGGGTCTCTCTCCGGGCCTTTCACGCACGTCTCTCTCATGCGCGTGTCCTCTGGGGGCGCGCGCTGTGACCCATAAATCAAACCAAAGTCTCGCGCACGCGGAGCGTTTAGCGGCGCACGTGCGTCTTTTGCTCTCGGTTTTTATGCGTTTTTCCTGCTGTTTGTGCTGTTTGTGCGGCTGTTTGTGCGCGTAATGGCCGTGTCACATTGATTCGTCTCGGTGGCGTTTGTTTAAGCTCCACGGAGCGCGCTGCACCTGCCTCCGTGAACCAGGCGCGTTCATTCTTTCACACGCGCTGAAACAAAAGCTTCTGTGACCGGAGGAGGACGGAGGAGGACGGAGGAGGACAGAGGAGGACGGAGGAGGACGGAGGAGGACGGAGGAGGACAGAGGAGGACGGACGTGGTTTTGTGTTGGTTCTTTTGGTTCACATGAGGTTTGTCCCCTCAGCAAAATCACAGTTTATTTATATCACCTCACATTTATATCAACACTTTCCACAAACAAGTTCAACATCTACAAGATTTACAACGCGCCCTTTAAAATAAATAAATGTGACACCGAGATAAAAAGATCAGAACTCACACTAAACAGTCTGAATAACCCTCCGAAAGAGCCTGAAAAATCAACAAAACTCCACACGTTTTGAATATTTCAAAACATAAAATACTTAAAAATATTTAATATTATTGTTACGTTAATTCTGTTATATATTGTTATATTGTTATAATTGTTAAAAATCCCGCTTTGCGTCCGCGCCACGCTCCGTCCTCTTTACGCACGAGGCTCTGGACGCGGGGCCTGCTCTGATCAAACTGCCCTTAGGCCTCATTACAGTTATATAATTAAATATAATTAAACATAATTATAAATAAGGTCTGATGAGTCTGGTAGAATTTGTCTTAACGCAGGAAAAATGAGTCAAAGCAAAAAAGACGCGGTTTCACTTTTACGCACAGAATCATTTTTGATTAAACCTAAAAACCCGCCTCAGGCCTTTATTAAACGTGGATTAAACCAGAGTCTGTGATTAAACCAGAGTCTGTGATTAAACCAGAGTCTGTGATTAAACCAGAGGCTCAGACCCAGAGTCTGTGGTGACGCGGGGCTGGTTTGGTTCGTTTGGTTCGTTTGGTTCATGTTGTGCGTCAGCTCTACGCGCGCAGCTCTTTGTTTTAATCAGGTGAAGTTTTGGTCACATTTAGTGTTTCTGGGCCTCAGGGATGAAGCCCCGAGGCCGCGGTGCACGCGGGCTGTAAAAGGCCCGTGAGCGCGGAGGCAGAGCGCGGGAAAACCTCAGGGGAAACTCAAGTCTGTCCTGGATAAAGTGAAGTGGAGTGGAGTGGAAGTGGAGAGGGTTTCAGAGTAACGTTTGTGCCACCTGTGCGTCCTCTTACGCACAGTGCGTGCTGACGTTCTGACTCACCTGGAGGTCGTCGTGCGCGTGGTGTCCCAGGTGCATGCCCAGAGGCCCGTCCCCGAGCGCCGCGGCCCCCTCCGCGAGCCCGTGCAGGAGGCGCGGCACAGAGGGAAACTCCCGCCGCGGCTCGAGGCTGAGCGCGCGGTGAGACTGAGACAGAAGCCCCGCCTCCTCTGACCGCGTGCGCTGCGAGTGCCAGGCCGACTGGTGATGGTGCTGCGCGTGCGCAGTGTGGTGCTGGTGCAGGGAGTTGAGGGACGCGTACGGCTCATAGTCCTGACTCTGAGCCGCGGCGTACGGCAGAGAGGACTGCGGGTACGGCGGAGGGAAGTACGGGGGCTGGAAGTCAGAGGCCGGAGTGTGGCACAGCGGAGGAGCCGAGGAGTACGCGCCCTGAGCTGACAGAGAGGACAGAGAGGAGAGCCGACTCCCGGGAGAAGAGCTCAGGCCGTCCGCGCGCTCCTGCACAGAGGGCACGAGGGCAGGGTTAAAACACAGTCACCAGTGCACACATTAAACACAGAAAAACACAGAAAACACACAGAAAAAACACATAAAACACACATAAAAAAACAACCACAAAACACACATTAAACACATAAAATACAGAGTCACACATAAAACACAGAGTCACCACAGATAAAACACAGTCATCAGTGCACACATAAAACACAGAAAAACACACCGAAAAAACACACAAAAAAAACACACAGAAAAAACAAACCATAAAACATACACAAACACACATTAAACACATAAAACAGAGTCACACAAAAAACACAGAGTCACACATAAAACACAGAGTCACACATAAAACACAGAGTCACACATAAAACACACATAAAAAATAGTCACAGATAAAACCGAGTCACAGACTCATCCAAACGCCCCTGACGCGCCTCTGATTCACCTGTAACAAGGGTCACATGACAACTGTCCACGTGCGTAAAGAGGCACGAGGACAAAGGCGCGCGCCCACTGCTCTTTAACCTTTACCAACGATTAACCGATTAACCGATTAACTGTTACTGCTGCGGAGTCAAACACAAAACCAAATGTTTGACCTGCAGCAATTACGCACAGACTGAGCCTCAGAGTGACACCACCCCAGAGAGGTTTCACACTGAAATCAAATTAAAAAAAACAATAATAATGATGATAATAATAATAATAATAATAATAATAATAATAATAATAATAATAATAATAATAATAATAAATACATTTAAATTAACAAGTTAAATTAACTTAATACAATAAATTAAACCGATGCATTTACACAAAATGATTTAAATATCGACACGCATCTGCTGTAAACCCCTCTTGTTTTATAAGTGCACATTATTGATTGATATTTTTTAAACATTCTGGGTCAAACCAATCCAAAAATCAATCAACTGTAACAGCGCGCGCGTTATGGCACAGTGGCGCATTTAAACCGTTTATGGAGACGCCATTACGCACAGAATCTGATCATGACAGAACTAAATGTGTTTATTCAAAATTACAGATCCATCATTACCCATTTGAACCAACAATTAACAACATAAATCACAGTTTTATTCTGCTGTTACGGGCTACAATAATTAAAATAATCCTCCGGCCACACGGGCCTGTTTTTCCTCAGACACAGAGCGCGGCTGAGGCTCAGGCCAGTCACCAGCTTCATCTGGAACAGGCCACAGAAAAGGCACTGAAATAAAACTACTGGAATAAAACTCTACTGGAATAAAACTGAGCTCAAATCAAACTAAACTGAAGTCAAACTGTGCCTGTGTCACGTGGTCCAGGTGAAAACACGTCTGTGCGTAAAATAAAACTCCAGGTTGAGGTAAAACTCCAGGTTGAGGTAAAATAAAACTCCAGGTTGAGGTGTGTAAATGTTGAGTTTGTGTGATTCCATCACTTCATATAAAAGTGTAAATGTTTGGTTCTGCGCGTGGCCCCGTGGCCCCGTGGCCCACATTGGGCCCATCACTCCGTCCACATTGGATTTGTGTGGAGCTGGGTCACGCGGGTCGATGCGCGCGGCAGTGGAAACACACACGTGCACGCGCGTGTTTAGGGGGAGGGAAAAATGTCACATGCACGCGGAAAACGGGCTGAACACAGGAGCTGAACACAGGAGCTCAACACAGGAGCTGAACACAGGAGCTCAACACAGGAGCTCAACACAGGAGCTCAACACAGGGGCTCAACACAGGAGCTCAACACAGGGGCTCAACACAGGAGCTCAACACAGGGGCTCAACACAGGAGCTCAACACAGGAGCTCAACACAGGAGCTCAACACAGGGGCTCAACACAGGAGCTCAACACAGGGGCTCAACACAGGAGCTCAACACAGGGGCTCAACACAGGGGCTCAACACAGGAGCTGGGGTTTTGGTTCAGATTCTTGAGTTTGTGGAGTGTCTGAGAGCGTCACTGTGGATTCAGACTTTACGCACGATGGAAACAAACACAGATACACACAGAGACACACACAGAGACACACACAGAGACACACAGAGACACACACAGAGACACACACAGAGGCATACAAACAGACACACAGACACACACAAAGACAGACACAGATACACACACACACACACACACACAATGGAGCATTTACTGAAAAACAAACACACACCTCTGTGTTTCACTGTGTTATTTTCACACTGTGGATTTAAGAGTAAAACACAGAACAGTGCAGCTGAACGCAGGGCATTATGGGAGTTTTACGAGTGTTTTAATCACAGCTTCACTGAAGATGATCTGAGTCATTACATCACATTTAATAAACACACACACAGGTACACAGACACACACACAAACACACACACACGTACACAAACAGACACACACACACACAGATACACACACATACACAGAGACACACACACAGGTACACAGACACACACACACAGACACACACACAACACAGATACATACACACACACACACACACAGAGATACAGAGAGACACACACACACACACAGACACACACACAGAGAGAGACACACACACAGAGAGACACACACACACACACACACACAGACACACACACACACAGACACAGACACACACACACACACAGACACACACACACACACACACACACACACACACACACAAACACACACACACACACATATAGTTTTGAACATTATCAAAGACACATATTTTTGAACATAATCATGTACAAAATGTACAAAGTATTTTACAAAAAATGGAGCTGTGTCACGTGCAATTTTTCAATAAAAAATGAGATTCAGATAAAATAATAATAAGAGCTCCGTTATTTCCAGTTTCTCTGACGCGCCAGTGTGTCCTGCATCATTTTGTGTTTTTATAAATAATCATCAGAAACAAACTAATCAAAGTTTATAGTAAATACTCATTTTGGACACAGCATTACGCATCAGCGCGCGCTCTCCAACTCACCATGGCAGAGTACGTGTGGATCAACATCGAGGAGCCAAAACCTCAAACAGAAGCACCTCAAAAACAGAGAACCACGTGTGAAAACGCGATAATCCAGGTCCATCCACGAGATCAGACTGTCAGGGGCCGGAGTGTGGTTTGTCCAAGTTCACGCACATCTAAAAAAAAAAAAAAAAAAAAACTATGTCCAAACGCAGAGGAGAGACTGGTCCCGCGCCTCTCCATGAACCAGGCGCTTATAAAGAGGGCGCGCGCAGAGGGGAGGGGTCTGTCCGGGGCGCGCGGCTCTTAAAGCCCCACATTCAGGACGCCTCGCGCTCTCATAGGGTAAATGTGCTGATTTCACACACTACGACACTGCACAGACGCCTTGTCCCAAACCGTGGTGGAAATAGTTGTTTTAGTTCAAGTTTTAACGCGCTGTGACCATCTCCATCCAGTGCGCACTTTACGCACGGCCTTTACGCATCAGCCCGTCAGAACCTGTCACCTCGGCTGCTGTTTAATCACAGTTTTGTCGAGTTAAATCCTTTCACATCATTTAAAACACAAACCTGCACAGTTTTCATGTGAAGCTCACATTTGGCACGAAATTACGCATCAGCCAAACTAGCACAGACTGACTTACAGACTGACAGAATCCAACATAAATACAGTCTGAAAAGTGTCAAGTTTAAACAGATGAACTTTACAAATCTGAAAAGAATAAAATAAGTGTGTGGAGCGCTGGGTGCAGCAGACTCCGTGTGTGGCGCGTCCCTCACCTGCAGAATGTCGCTCTTGCTCCGGGATTTCCACAGC
This sequence comes from Periophthalmus modestus, assembly GCA_019594935.1. Classification (NCBI taxonomy): domain Eukaryota; kingdom Metazoa; phylum Chordata; class Actinopteri; order Gobiiformes; family Gobiidae; genus Periophthalmus; species Periophthalmus modestus. The sequence goes on along the minus strand of JAIEZT010001318.1, from coordinate 81,231 downwards.
ATCACTGCGTTTGGAGACGCGCTCGTGCGTAACGGGAGATGCTCTGGATGAAGACGCACCGGGACCAGAGAGGAGCGAGTCTGGAGGCGACACTGGACAAGAGTTTGTCAAGAGAAGAGTTTATGAGGAGGAGGAGGAGGAGGAGGAGGAGGAGGAGGAGGGGGGGGTGGAGGAGGAGGTTTATTCAATGTATGCAAAGTGCGCGCGTGGACCAAAAGATGAATGGATGAATGGAAAGAGGGAGGGAGAGGAAAAGAGAGAGAGACAGAGGGATCAATAGGTCAAAGGGCAAAGTGAAAAGTGAAAATGTTCAATAGTTTCTCCAAATGAGACTGAGACTAAACCAGGACTAAAAACATCAGACCCAGACCCAGAAACACACGACTCAGAACACACGACCCAGAACACAAGACCCAGAACACCAGACCCAGAACACAAGACCCAGAACACAAGACCCAGAACACACGACCCAGAACACACGACCCAGAACACAAGACCCAGAACACACGACCCAGAACACAAGACCCAGAACACACGACCCAGAACACCAGACCCAGAACACACGACCCAGAACACACGACCCAGAACACAAGACCCAGAACACACGACCCAGAACACACGACCCAGAACACAAGACCCAGAACACAAGACCCAGAACACACGACCCAGAACACACGACCCAGAACACAAGACCCAGAACACACGACCCAGAACACCAGACTCAGAACACCAGACCCAGAACACACGACCCAGAACACAAGACCCAGAACACAAGACCCAGAACACAAGACCCAGAACACCAGACTCAGAACACCAGACCCAGAACACACGACCCAGAACACAAGACCCAGAACACAAGACCCAGAACACACGACCCAGAACACACGACCCAGAACACAAGACAAAAACCCCCATGCTGCTGTGTTCCAAACACAGAGTCAGTTTCATTCTGACTCTGCAGGTGTCAGACTGTGACCAGGGCCGGCTCTAGCCTTTAAGGGGCCCTAAGCTGAATTTCAGGGGCCCTCTCCACTTCAGTGCCACATATTCATGTTCAACATTAAGACGTCACCACCACCACTGATAAAAAGACTGAAAATTCTAGAGGCTCAGAACAGCAATAAGCACAAGTCTAAAAACAACAAGAACAAGTATAACAGAATAAACCTGTGAGGGGGTCTGCTGGAGACATTCTCAAATCCTGCACATTTTTTCTTGGTTTTCATTTTAATGTGTTCCAGTTGAGGGTTTACATTTATCGATTCTTTATATCATAAAATGCAGAATTGGACAGAGGAACAAAACGATGTATTTAAACAACAGTACAGTTATTTACAATTACTTCAAAATTATATCACTCAAGAAGTACAAAGCAGTGATCCAAGTTAGAATCACATAAGAGAGACAGCCTGGACAGAACATCACACTTATAATCATCACATTTAGAATCATCAGATCATCTGAACATTAAATCAGAGGATTTTAGAATCACATTATTTTTATGTTTGTCAGGATTTAGATGCTGTGATTTCCATAAATGACATTAATGAGTCAGATTCACAGATACCGATACCAGTATCAGGTGTCAGTACTCGTACTCGTCAATGGGCTGTCGATACCAAGAGCCGATACTACTGCAGCTGTGCTGTCTGTTGTTTGAGGCTCATCTCTCCACAGAGCTGAGCTGTGAGCTCTGATCACATGTGACTGTCACATCAAATATACAAATATTCAGGACTCCAGAGACGTTTATGGTTCACAGAGGACACCAGTGTTTACGATAGTAGCATGCTAATGTTGCATAATAGCATGCTAATGTTGCTAAGATAATAGCACGTAATGTTGCTTATTATAAATGAAACACATTTAGACTGAACAGAGCGAGGTCAGAGTTTAAATAGACGAACTGCAGGAGCATAATGGACAGTGTGACCTGGTAACACTCACTGTTATGCTAACAGCGGCGCGTTAGCAGTTAGCTCGTTAGCAGTTAGCTCGTTAGCGGTTACCTCGGTAGAAGTTAGCTCAGCTGCAAAGAGGAAGTGTAAATATTAAAGCCAGATATTTATCTAAATAAACGATGTTGAAATTATACCAAAGTTCAGTGATTTCAGTGATGAGAGAAGAATTCAAACATAAAAAGTGAATATAAAAGAAAATCTTATGAAATGATTTAGATTTACGTTAGAATCAAACAGCAAAAATAATGTCTGGTATCCGTGTCTTTACTCAGTATCGGTGAGTCTCAAAATGAACGACTCGTTCTTGTTTTTACAGTGGTATCGGTTCATCCCTGTGTGAGTATCACTCAGGACTCGTTCACAGGTCGATTCTTTCAGCAGATGGACAGAGGTTTGTGTCATAATCAACATTAAAATGTGACACTGAGACACTTTAACCTTTAACCTTTAACATCACATCATCTGAGGTTTAGAGACAAAAGACACAACCACAAACTTACTTGTGTCCTGTGTGTCCTCTGTCCCTCTGAGGCGTGTCCTCTGTCCCTCTGAGGCGTGTCCTCTGTCCCTCTGAGGCGTGTCCTCTGTCCCTCTGAGGCGTGTCCTCTGTCCCTCTGAGGTGTGTCCTCTGTCCTCTGTCCCTCTGAGGTCATGGGGACATAATCATACATCTGCAGGTCCACTCATGTAAAGTGGGACATATTTCTTGTCTGAAAAGTCTCTTTCCCCAAATCAATCTTCCTCTGGACTCTTCATGTCCCAGACTTTATATAAACTGAACTTCACTAACTTTTATTCTGTAAAACACTGATTCAAATGTCCCTCTGCTGCCTCAGTCTCCCAGAATGCACCTGGAGGGAGGGTCTTTCACACAGGTGTAAACAGGAGCTGTCCACATCACTGCCCGACGAAAAACATGTAGCAGCACAGATTTAACTATTGGAAATAAAACACATCTAATCGTCTCGATTTAGTATAAACACCTGAGTAATATTTGGTTTTCAGAGAAAAACTTTCCAATCATTATTTTCAATATAAATCTGGGCTCTTGGGGGCCCTCTGCTGTCCTTGGGGCCCCAAGCAGCTGCTCTGTCTATAGTCTGAACCGGCCCTGACCACACCCTGACCACACTCTGACCACACAATGACCACACAATGACCACTCTGACCACACCCTGACCACTCTGACCACACCCTGACCACACCCTGACCACACAATGACCACTCTGACCACACCCTGACCACTCTGACCACACTCTGACCACACCCTGACCACACCCTGACCACACCCTGACCACACAATGACCACTCTGACCACACCCTGACCACTCTGACCACACCCTGACCACACCCTGACCACACCCTGACCACACAATGACCACTCTGACCACACCCTGACCACTCTGACCACACCCTGACCACATCCTGACCACATCCTGAACACACTCTGACAACACTCTGATCACACTCTGACCACACGCTGAGCACACCCTGACCACACTCTGACCACACCCTGACCACACCCTGACCACACCCTGACCACACCCTGACCACACATCTGTGATTCTGTGATATATTTTTCGTTTTAATAAAATTTCATCTTGTTTCTCTCTCAGATTTTCTTTTTAATTTTCCATTATTCGTGTTTTGTTTTAAAAAGACTCAGTTTTATCCAAGGCCCCGAGGCCCCTGCAGCTCTGCCCCAAAGAGAGGAAACAGCACCATCTACAGGCAGGGGCCAAAAGAGAGGAAACAGCACCATCTACAGGCAGGGGCCAAAAGAGAGGAAACAGCACCATCTACAGGCAGGGGCCAAAAGAGAGGAAACAGCACCATCTACAGGCCGTGTGGTGAAGTGCATCCCTGTCCAGACTCAGTTTGTGTCTGTTCTAAAGTCATAGGACCTCATGGCAGGACTTTGACACACTTTAGTATCATTCAAATATAAAACTCTTGTGGCAGGTGTGATTTTTTTTCTCTGATCAGTGAAAACACAAAACAAACAGAAACAAACACACAGCTGTTTAATCCTGTGTCGTGTTTTTACTCTATAATTTAAATGGAGCTGGATGTAAAAGTGCAGTAAGTATTCAGAACACAGTACTGTGGACCACGCACCAGAGTACTTTTTACTGCAGTATTCTGTATTATTAAACCAGGTCTACACCAGGACTAAACCAGGTCTAAACCAGGACTAAACCAGGACTGAACCAGGACTGAATCAGGACTGAATCAGGACTAAACCAGGTCTAAACCAGGACTAAACCAGGACTAAACCAGGTCTAAACCAGGACTAAACCAGGACTAAACCAGGTCTAAACCAGGATTAAACCAGGACTAAACCAGGACTAAACCAGGACTGAACCAGGTCTAAACAAGGTCTAAACCAGGACTAAACCAGGACTAAACCAGAACTAAACCAGGATTAAACCAGGTCTAAACCAGAACTAAACCAGAACTAAACCAGGACTAAACCTGGACTAAACCAGGACTGAACCAGGACTGAATCAGGACTGAACCAGGACTGAATCAGGACTAAACCAGGACTAAACCAGAACTAAACCAGGACTAAACCAGGTCTAAACCAGGACTAAACCAGGACTAAACCAGGACTAAACCAGAACTAAACCAGGATTAAACCAGGACTAAACCAGGACTAAACCAGAACTAAACCAGGATTAAACCAGGACTAAACCAGGACTAAACCAGGACTAGACCAGGTCTAAACCAGTTCCAGATGTGGTGTAAATCAGTCTGGACTCCAGGGAACAGATTTAAACTATTTATAATCAACATTACACAAGTAAAACCAGCAGTGTTGCTTTTTATCTTTATTAGTTTCACATTTAAATAAACAGATTCACAGATGATCGTTGCTGCTGGTTTTACAAATGAAGAAATGACTTTTGTGCGTGAAAAATAAACATCTGTGGGATTATTTAGAGGCTGCTAGTCGTTTCAAACTGCTCAGACAGCTCAGCCCTCCTTTGTCGCTTTTCATCGCCGCGTTTATGTCCCGTTTACAGAGCGGACACTGGTCGGCCAGAGCACACAGCGCCTCCTCCAGGGCGTTTTGTGTATCCTCGTCAGGCGGGGCGGTCGACTGTCCCAGAGCGGTGAGGACGTGTCTTAACCAGCCTTCGTCTCTGATGAGGGAGATGATCCACGGCTGAGTCCGCACACAGCTGCCCAAAGCCTGGACAGAGAGCCTCCAGAGCTCGGCCACCTCGTCCCAGCACCGATCCCAGACAGGGCTCACCGTCGCTGGACTCGAGACGGAGCCAGGAGTCAGTGCCCCACGGAGGAGCCGGAGGGAGCAGGAGAGCAGGCGGCGGTGGGAGGAGTCCACAGAGTCTGGAGAAAGAACAAGAGGAAAAAGGTGAACTCTCTCTCTCTCTGGCCCACTCTCTCTCTCTCTCTGGCCCACTCTCTCTCTCTCTGGCCCACTCTCTCTCTCTCTCTCTCTGGCCACTCTCTCTCTCTCTCTGGCCCACTCTCTCTCTCTCTCTCTCTGGCCCCACTCTCTCTCTCTCTCTCTGGCCCACTCCCTCTCTCTTCACTCACCAGTTTTGGTCCGGAGTCGTCCGATCATCAGACCGAGGGCACAGACGTTTGCAGCTAAAACCAAAAGACTCGGTTTATGAATCAAAACAGGAAGAGCGTCGCTCAACAGGGTCTCCAACGCCCGGAAGCAGGGGTCAGTCCTACAACAGGAAACAGATCTTCAGACCATAACCCGTGAGTCAGATGCCCTCTCTGTGTGTCTGATGCCCACTCTCCTCTCTCTCTCTCTGGTCAGATGCCCTCACTCTGTCAGATCTCCTCCTCTCTGTCTGATGCCCACTCCCTCTCTCTGGCCCACTCTCTCAGATGCCCACTCTCTCTCTCTTCACTCACTCTGTTTGGTCAGATGTCCTCCCCGATCATCAGACCGAGGGCACTCTCTGTGTGCAAAACCCTCTCGGTGTGTCAGATGCCCTCCCCGTGTGTCAACAGGGTCTCCAACGCCCAGATGCCCTCTCTCAGTCCTACAGATGAAACCCTGAAGTCTTCAGATGCTAACCCTGTGTGTCAGATGCCCTCCCCGTGTGTGTCAGATGCCCTCCCCGTGTGTGTCAGATGCCCTCCCTCTGTGTGTCAGATGCCCTCCCTCTGTGTGTCAGATGCCCTCCCTCTGTGTGTCAGATGCCCTCCCTCTGTGTGTCAGATGCCCTCTGTGTGTCAGATGCCCTCCCCGTGTGTCAGATGCCCTCCCTGTGTGTCAGATGCCAAAAAAATGTATTTTATTTAACGTCTTGGCTCTCCCATGATGCCCTTTACCTTTATATTTTCAGAACTGTTACATCCTCTGTTACATGTGCCTCTAGTTTGTCTCCACGGCTTTTTTGCTTTGCAGGGAATGTTCCGCAGTATGGCATTAAAGGTGGATGTGGTTTCATCTCCATGGAGACGAGCAGGTGACGGCACCAGTCGAGTTACACATAAGATTTCATTTTTTTAAAATAACACGACTGAGTAAAAGTCAGACATGTTGATGCTATAGTTTGGAACATTCCAGGCAAAGCTCTATCCACAGAGAGTTCCACAGTGTAGCTTTAAAGGAAAGGCCTCGGTCTCCGTGGAGACGTGTACCTGACTCTCTGGGGCTCTGTGATGGTGAAGTTGAGCAGAGGCGGAGCAGGCGGTCTCCAGACTGGGGTCCCTCTGAGGTGGACACTGGTCCTTCAGAGACGTCCAGGACTCGGACAGGAACCTCACGAGGAGCTGAGGCGTGTCCAGGGAGAGGAGCTCCCTCCTGGGTGTGTCCTCGGCCGAGAGGTGGCACAGCGCCGGGAGCAGATACCTGGAGAAACACGGTACGATTTGTTTAGACTGGAATATTCACTTTTACCATAGCTGCCTCGTCCTTTTTACATTCTTACCTCAGAGGTTCCTTCCCCGTCCAGCCCAGTCGCCCTCCACTCACTGACATCTGCTCCATCCAATCAGAGAGCCCCGTCCGCTCGCCCTCATCACTCATGTGACTTCTGCAGTAGCCAATCAGGAAGGGCAGCAGGGCGATCACTTCCTCCTTCAAACAGGAAGTCTCCTCGGCCAACCACGAGCACAGAGCGCGGAACGTGGCGAAAATAAAGGGGTCTCCATATCGACTCTGATCCACCTGAACCAACAGAACACGTTTAAAAAAAGAAGTAATTTATACACCAAAACCTCAGATTGTGATGTATTTCAGACGAGTTCAACTAGATCCACAGCCGCGCACTCACCTGACAACGCTAAAAACTCAAACACTAAAACAAACTAGTGTCAAAACCTTTTCAAACTCTCCTTTGAATAAGATTATATTCCCAAACTAATCTTTAAACTGCCTGGTCCTTTGTGTCAGTCCTGTCCACTTTAAAACAGATAAACCCCACAGTTCTCCGTCGCCCTCGTACCTGCTGTAGGTGGTAGATCACAGCGGAGAAGGCCTCATGCAGGACCCCCAGGACCTGCCTGCTCTGCTGCAGACTGAGCCCAGAGACGGGGCCCTGTGCCGGGGCCCCTGTGACACAGGCCTGCTCCATGGCGGCCTCCATGATCCGGAAACAGCCTGAGAATCAGAGGATGAAGGTAGAGACACTTTTTATTTAGGAATAATCTGTAAAAGAAACAGTGAATGAAGATAAAAACTACTTTCAGTGTTAAAGGCGTTTTATAAAACTTTTCTGACGGGAGGTCCACCACCTGCTTACCTGGAATGTCCCACAGTGTGGCATTAAAATGACATCTCTTCTCTTCAGGTTTATTGCTTAAAGGAGCCCTGAAAACGAGCCTCCTCCCTGTGGGCGGAGTCACGTTCCACCGCTCTGACCTGTAACTCTGCCACCTGCTTGTCTCCACGGTGATAAATGCCACACAGTGGAACATTCTGAGATAACACATCTCTATGGAAACAAGCAGGAATCTGACACTAAACTAAAACCACCACTGTGTATTATAAATGTACTAATATAGTCCACATCTTAGAAACTGGTGAAGCCCAGTTTTTTTTTTTTTTTTTTTTTTTACTCAAATTAATTATTGTTTAAATATTATTATTAACAGCATTATTATTATTTATCTTTTCTTCCTTGTACTTATTTTATTTATTTTCCCCCATTTATATTATCTACATCTTTTCTCACAAATTACTAGAACTAACACTCTCCTCTGCCCCACCTCACCCCCCAAAATCACAGAAATGTCACACACACACCACACAGACACACACACACACCACACACACACACACACACACACACATCACACATCACACACACACACACAAAAGTTGTCACACAGTTGTAAATCGCTGTGACATTGACAAACCATGTTACATCTCGTCTTGTTCACTGTATTTCACTGCTCACTACGTTTCTGTTGTGCATTAAATATTTTTTTTTTTTAAGTGTGTAATTGTGTGTAAATGTTAAAGTTTAAACTACTGGCAGATTTAGTCAAATTCAGATCAGTCTCTCGCCTCACACGGAGTCCTCCGCCCGAGTCCTCCGCCCGAGTCCTCCGCCCGGACCAGCTGAAACGAGGCTTCTGTGTGTGATGGAAATTTAAGTATATTCATGTTGTGTCTTTAAAAACATTTGATCACATGAGTGTATCAGACCCAGACCTGACGTGAACATGTGTGAAGTCTCCATCCCACAGGAAACTCGTTGTTCTACTTGTCTAAGTGTCAAAGTTCAGAATTTCATGGGTGTGAAACAAAAGTGACTCTGCTTTGAAATGTCTGTACGGTGCTTTGTGATTCTGGTATAAAACAGTCAGAGCTGAGATGCTCGGGGGAACTTGGGGTGAGAGCTGGAGTTGGGGCTGGAGGACATGTCAAAAGCCTGTCTGTTTCTGCTGTAACAGAATAAACCTCTTTTCTGTATTTCAAATACTCACCGAGCTTCGCAGATGGATTACTTTTCATCGAGAATTGTAATTTTTTTCCACAACATATCGCTCCGCTTTTTGCCCTAGACCCACCTGTGAGCGTGTGCTGCGTCTCTGCACTGAGCTGTCGTCCTGGTGGTTCCTCCAGGCCCATCCTGACCTCCACACAGGCGCGATTCACCAACAAACAGCACAACTTCGGGGGTCCCACTGCTTCCCATCCACACACATCTAAAAGACAAGCCCCCAGCACCAACACTGGCCCCATCTGCTCCGGGGTCAGCTTAGACTGTAACATCGGCCGTAGAACTCCCCATATCTGCCCAGCGATCTCTTTTAGTCTCTCACTTTCCACATTTGATCCGACAGGAGGCAAAAACTGAACCAGTTTGGTGCAGGTTTCTAGCTGGTGTTTCTTTGACGCTTGTGTGAAGTCTTTCGTCAGCTTTGTCAATAAGTGAAACAGTTCATTGGGATTCTTGTTCCATGCTTTTTCTTTTGTTTTTCCAGAAAGCAGACATCCCAAAAGAGGAGCTCCCTTCTCGAGGCTCAGAGTCTGGTTTTGTTCTATAGCTTGGCACAACGCACAGACGGCCCCTCGGTTTAGAAGCTGCTCTGGACCCAGCGGTAACGCACAAACTGAATATAAAACCTGGTAACAGTCTGCAGCAATCGCTTCATCTATTCTGGAGAAAGGCTGAGTTGTAGATTGAACATTTTGTGTGCTGGTGTCACCTCCATTTTGCCGATTTTCTGCTAAATTGCCTTCTGAGTTTTGGCTTTTCGGACTTCCCGTAGCTTCTCCTGCAGCTCCTCCCGGCTGGTTGCCATTTTCTTGCGTTTGCTGGTTTAATCCACTGGAGATTATCCGCAGCAGGATGGGGACAGTGGTGAGGAGTTGTGGTTTATAAGCCATGTCCGGATCGGTGCTCAGGGCGGCCAGGAGAGCGGTGCCCAGGGAGAGCAGCTCGTTTGGGGCTAGACCCGAGCTCTCGCTGCTGCCTCTCATGGCCGTGACCAGGAGCCGAGCCGGAAGATTCAAACCGACCGCTTCAAAAATACGCCTCAGAGTGGACTGGTCCAACTGGCTCGCAGGACACAGACGAGTGATCTGAAAACGGGAAAGATTAAAACAAGATCTAGACAAAGTAAAATGAGCAAATGAACATTTCAAATATATTTACTTTGGTTTCACTGGTGTCTCTATTAGACCAGTCACCGTAACAAGATCTATACATCACTACAGAGAAATAAAACAATAATATTCAAACTATTTCATGCCACTGAGTAAGATTTAAATATTGAAAGATCCCAGTGAACATTTTAAAATAGACTGTTTCATTAAAAAACCTGAGCTGCAGCAGATAAACAGCAGAATGCACCAAAAATTTACCAGAAAAGAGACTCGTTCACTCTTCCACAGCTCAAATCTCATCATGTTACAACAAAAATACTCAAAAAATCTGACGTTTTGCAAAGAAAAAGTCGTCACGATAAATACTAAAGTTCAAAATCTATAGTTCCAGCTTCATAAACTGAACGTCGGTGGATGTGGTGATTATGGAGACATGTCTCTGCTTCATTCACCGTGTTTTTATTTCTCACTTGTAAAACATCGGCCACAGAAAGTTTGAAAACCGTGATTATCTTTTACCCATCACACAAAAAGATTATGCAAGTTTTTGGGTATAAAACATTTTTGCTATTTTGTTCTCGTTTTGTTTCCAGACACACGATGACGTTACATTTCACTCATTACATCTGTGACAAATTCAGTATTTTCTTGCAGTTATTGTCGGATGAGTCTTACTGTTAGAGTGTTAAATATATAGAGAAATATTATTTATGAAGCACTATGGAACTTTTCTGGAGGAGAATCTGACACATGCTTGTTGCCATGGAAATGCTATCGCTTTGTTTAAAATCTTCCACAGTTTGGCATTTAACATTTTTAATTTACATTTCTGCAGTCTTTCTGTGAGCGAGGTCACCTCTCCACAGATCTGACCTGTAACGTGACCTAGACGTGCTCCCTGCTCGTCTCCATGGAAATGTACAGGATTAATGCCGTACTGTGGGATATTCAGAGGAAAATGATAACAGAGCCATGGAGAGAAGCATGAGAAAAGTTAGAGTGCTCCTTTAACCTCCTCCCCAGCCTCCTCTCCTCTTGACCTCCTCCATCACCACCGTGGACCTCCCCTCCTCCCCGACTCCTCTCCTCATCAAGAAAGCCTCCTCCAGCCAGCTCAGGAAAGACTCCTCCTCCTCCTCTCCTCTCATCCCCATCCTCTCCATCCTCCTCCTCACATCCTCTCCTCCATCATCCTCGCTCCTCCAGGGACCAGAGACTGCAGCGCATCTCCTCCTTCTCTCCTGACACTTCTCCCCTCTCCTCCTCTGCCTCTCATCATCCTCCTCCTCCCCTCATCCTCCTTCTCTCATCCTCTCCTCCTCCTCCCCCTCCTCTGCCTCCCATCATTCTCCTCCTCCCCTCCTCCTCCTCCTCCTCCTCCTCCTCTCACCAGCAGGAGTGCAGCCAGTGTGTGGCTGTCGGTCTTGGAGTGTTTGAGCGCGTGGACACACCGCTCCAGCACCTCCCTCTGAGCAGCACTCAAACCTCCTCCTCCAGAGTGCTCCTTTAACCTCCTCAGCAGCCTCCTCCTTCCTCACCTCCGCTCTGTTCATCCTTCTTCTCTCACCTCCGCTCTGTTCTTCTTCACCTCCGCTCTGTTCATGTTTCCCGCTCTCAGACATCATCACTTTGACTTAACTGTAAAATAAAAGCAAGAAAAGTCTAAATATTACTCCATATGCCACACGTATCACTCTAAACCGCCGTTATCAATGAAGTTGCTGATTTTTTTTGCGTTCCAACCGACTCCTCTTAGTAATTACAAGTAACACATCCGTTTAAATATTTATAATAAGCTTTAAAATGATGAATGACTCACTGTTTACTCTCCTCTCCTAAAACTTTCACGCGGAGGATTCGTTGTCATCACTTCCGGATACGTGTATCAACGTATTCGCAGAGTAGCCAATAGAAACACGCTTTTAACATGAGTGAACCAATGGGAGCACGTGTTGATAGAATGTCACCGGCGCCATTTTGGGTCGAGTCACTGTTTTTATTTGTAATACGACACGACACTGACACTCATCTTGTCTAATTTTATTTTTAACTTTTGTATACATTTTCTAGGCCACAAAAACTCAAAGATATCGGCATAAAAAAGACTGAAATAGCCAATGCATCGTGTGACAGCCGTTGCCTTAACAACGGAGCGGGGGGCGGAGGACAACCGGATATCCGGTTCAGCGTTTATGTTTTATTTATTTTTATATATACAATTTATGGCTTTAACAACTATTAAATTGAGCGAATTTAACTGGGATGTATTTATAACATTTATATTTTATGGACATTTTTAATTTGAATGCTTTATTTTTCTGGATTTGGGGGAAAATGTCGTTAATATTATATGCATGCATATATACAATAGATACACAGTATTCACAGTTCCTGGATGTATTATAATTTATATGTACGTATTTCCTCTTTTTTCTATTTTTTTCTATTTTTCCTCTATTCTTTTATTTAATCACTTAGTAATGTGGTTTTTTTTTCATTCGTTTGCATTAAAACATAAATCATACATAAAAAGGTAAAATAACAAAACGAAAACATAACGTGTGCTTTTATTGTGAAAGTCCACGTCCCCGCCGGAAGTTGTGTTCATCTGCGGTTTGAGTCGCATCAGCTGAACGAGCCAGAGGAAAACTGACCCACTTTACTGCACAACGCACCGAAATGCGACGGTGACACGGCTCCGGGGGGTAAACACGGGGCCCTCGTCTCTGCTGCGGGCTGTAAGTTCACTCTAAACCGCTGTGATTACCGGAGGTTTTATTTAAAGACGCGGGAGGCAGGTGCTTTACATGGTGATCTGGATTATACACGTGATTTTACACGGACTTATTTAATGTACACACGTGATTTTACACGGACTTATTTCATGTACACACGTGATTTTACGTGTCCTTATTTCATAATCTACGTATTTATGATTTTTGAGTAATTGCTGTGACACATTCCGTCTGTGCTGCTTTTAGTCTGTGGTTTTCTTTATTATAGAGTCTGCGCAAGGTGCATCTCAAGTCTGTATGAGCCACAAGAGCCACAACATGAGCCACAGAGCTACAACATGAGCCTCAACATGAGCCACGCTCCTTTAGGTTTATTTATTAATGATCAGATGAGCACAAAAGCACAGACCAAACAGCCTCTATCTGGAGAAATGTTTATTTAAGGATCTTTGTTGCAGAGGCTGTTGTTCTTTTTGTTCTTTTTTCCAGTCTCTAAATTTGTAAGTTACTGCCCCAGAGCCAAAACTTTCACAAAACCCTATATTTAAAAATATATATTAAACCGGGACTGAACCATTTTCATCCAAACTAAAGTTGAATTCCCTGTAAATAAACTTTCTCCTGTCGTTGTAGAAGATCTTTGACACGTCGTGGTTGAACTTTCTGTTCTGAGATGAGACAATAAAGATGAACAGGTGCAAAAAATAACCAAGATTTTTCCTCTAAAACTGGACAGAATGTCGACAGTGACGTTTGTTTGTCGTGGAGCTGGTCGAGATTTAAATATTTGTGGATGTTTTTCATCCTGTTTGTTTTAAACCGTTTCAGACGCTCGTTCAGTTTCCCTGATGCATTTAGATTTAGAGGCTCGTTTTATTATTTTGTATATTTCCTTCGTTGTTTTTTAGGACAGAACAGAGCGAGTGAGGGGAACAGGTGGGATTTTTTTAGTATTTATCTGTAAAAAGTCAGATAACTCTCATGATTCACAAGTTTAATCTGTCTTTATACAAACACTGTTTCCTGGTACTTTTTTCTGCATAAATAGTAGTTTTTGCATGAACGCCCCCTGCTGGTGGAGTCGTGTCAGTGCAGTTCGGCTCAGATACAGAATCGTTTTGAGAACTTTTGCCACGCCCCTTTTTAGTCGACCAATCGCTCGGCAGAACATGACTTTAGTCCAGTGAGTTTGTTTCGTGGAGTCGAGCCGAACGATTTTAGAAACTCATTTTTACACATTAAAATATCACTTTACATCCAGAGGACGTCACATCCTCACTACTGTAGCCACAGCTGCCCTGGGACAGACCAACAGAGCTGAGGCTGTCCATCTGTGCCACACTCACACACCACATTCATACTGAGCAGAGTGGCTGAAGTGTCTTGCCTAAGGACACAACAGCAGGGTCTTTCATTGTGTTTTGTTGTAAGATCCTTAAACCTCAGACTGTTTCCTGATTTTTCCTTTTTTTTCTTCACAGATGCATCGTGAAAACTGCACCAGCTCTGAATTATTTTTGTGAACGTTCAACCTGAGCAAAGCTGTAAAACCAAAACTGTAAAATCCTGTGACAATAAGAAGTCGAGCAGGTCGTCCGGTGTTAAAATGGCGGCTCTTTGGTCAGTGACGGTTTTGTTCTGAAGGAGAATCGACCTGGAGCCGAGTGAAGCTCCTGTTTGAACAGAACAAAAACTTGGATTTGAAGAAGAAAAGTCGTATTTCCCCGTGAGCCGTTTGGATCGTACTTTTAGGAGAAGAAATTTGAAAAATGATTTGACTTTGAAGAAGAGAAAACGACTCGAGAGGAAACACACGAGTATGAAGAGCTGAGCAAACAGGTGAGTGCCACCAGACGAGTGAGACGGGACAGAACCGGGTCAGAACCGGGACAGAACCGGGACAGAACCGGGTCTGAACCGAGTCTGAACCGGGACAGAACCGGGACAGAACCGGGACAGAACCGGGATAGAACCGGGACAGAACCGGGATAAACCGGGACAGAACCGGGACTGAACCGGGACAGAACCGGGTCTGAACACACACAACAACACAGTGTGTCTTTATTCTGAGCGAACTCGCATCTCCACAGACCTGACTCTTGCTTGGCCTGGGCCTCTTCCCTGACTAAACGGGTCTGAGTCTGGACCACGGGGACTAAACGGGTCCGAGTCTGGACCACGGGGACTAAACGGGTCTGAGTCTGGACCACGGGGACTAAACGGGTCCGAGTCTGGACCACGGGGACTAAACGGGTCTAAGTCTGGACCACGGGGACTAAACGGGTCTGAGTCTGGACCACGGGGACTAAACGGGTCTGAGTCTGGGCCACGGGGACTAAACGGGTCTGAGTCTGGACCACGGGGACTAAACGGGTCTGAGCCTGGACCACGGGGACTAAACGGGTCTGAGCCTGGACCACGGGGACTAAACGGGTCCGAGCCTGGGCCACGGGGACTAAACGGGTCCGAGTCTGGGCCACGGGGACTAAACGGGTCCGAGCCTGGGCCACGGGGACTAAACGGGTCCGAGTCTGGACCACGGGGACTAAACGGGTCTGAGTCTGGACCACGGGGACTAAACGGGTCCGAGTCTGGGCCACGGGGACTAAACGGGTCTGAGCCTGGACCACGGGGACTAAACTGGTCCGAGTCTGGACCACGGGGACTAAACGGGTCCGAGTCTGGACCACGGGGACTAAACGGGTCTGAGCCTGGACCACGGGGACTAAACGGGTCCGAGCCTGGACCACGGGGACTAAACGGGTCCGAGTCTGGACCACGGGGACTAAACGGGTCCGAGTCCGGGCGCCGTAGCGACTGGAGCAGGTGTAAAGCTTTTATCTGGAGTTTTATTGACGTTCTTGGGGCAGAGGCTCAGTGTTTGTTTAACCTTCAGGACTCAGTTGGTCTTCTGTGTTTGTTCCAGCGTAAAATCCTCGTAAATGGCTTTCACGTCTGTCATGTAAATAGGTTATTTACAGTAATAACAGACTGTTAGCGTCGCGTTCCAAACAGGAAGTGATCATGTGGCACTTCCTCCTCCATCGACTCCAATTCTCTTTCTATTGAAAAACTGTCTCTCTCTAAATTGGCTCCTGATGATTTATTTAATTTTGATTGACGTTACTCAGACAGATCCGTTAGTCGCTCAGCCCCGCCCTCGTTTGGCTCTGAACCGTTGCGTTTGTGGCTCTTCTGGTTCAGGGAGAGTCTCGTTCTTTTCAGTTTCACTCTGTAAACTCTCCAGGTCATGTTCTGTTCTCCTGTGAGGGTTTTGTGATGCCGCTCGTTTTCAGAGCTTTAGCCACGCCTCCTTTTGAGTCGCCTCATCGATGTGAAGCGCCTGTCGCACCATCGCCTCCTCGTCCGTCTGCAGTGGCAGGATCGGTCTTTAGTCACAGAAGAAATGGACATTTATGTTCCATTTCTCTCTTTAAACTCAGGTTCAAATGAGTCTGCTGCTTTTACACAAGTACAAGTACAAGTACAAGTACTCGAGTAGGGACAGGACAATAAACAATAATGTCGTTTATATAAAAAGTGCCATGAACGATTATTGACCCTTTTTATCACAATAATCGTGATAATCACCAACAAAGATAAACGTCTCTGTGTCTCCAGCAGAAAAACACTGATGATCTGATCTGTTTCAGGGTCAGAGGAGGAGAGGGTCAGAGGAGGAGAGGGTCAGAGGAGGAGAGGGTCAGAGGAGGAGAGGGTCAGAGGAGGAGAGGGTCAGAGGAGGAGAAGGACAGAGGAGGAGAGGGTCAGAGGAGGAGAGGGTCGGAGGAGGAGAGGGTCAGAGGAGGAGAGGGTCAGAGGAGGAGAGGGTCAGAGGAGGAGAGGGTCAGAGGAGGAGAGGGTCAGAGGAGGAGAGGGTCAGAGGAGGAGAGGGTCAGAGGAGGAGAGGGACAGAGGAGGGTCAGAGGAGGAGAGGGTCAGAGGAGGAGAGGGTCAGAGGAGGAGAGGGTCAGAGGAGGAGAGGGTCGGAGGAGGAGAGGGTCGGAGGAGGAGAGGGTCGGAGGAGGAGAGGGACGGAGGAGGAGAGGGTCGGAGGAGGAGAGGGTCGGAGGAGGAGAGGGTCGGAGGAGGAGAGGGACGGAGGAGGAGAGGGTCGGAGGAGGAGAGGGTCAGAAGAGGAGAGGGTCAGAGGAGGAGAGGAGGAGAGGGAGGAGGAGAGGGTCGAGGAGGAGAGGGTCAGAGGAGGAGAGGGTCGGAGGAGGAGAGGGTCGAGGAGGAGAGGGACAGAGGAGGAGAGGGTCGTCAGAGGAGGGTCGGAGGAGGAGAGGGGACGGAGGAGGAGAGGGAGAGGAGGAGGGGTCAGAGGAGGAGAGGAGTCAGAGGAGGAGAGGGTCAGAGGAGGAGAGGGACAGAGGAGGAGAGGGTCAGAGGAGGAGAGGGTCAGAGGAGGAGAGGGTCAGAGGAGGAGAGGGTCGGAGGAGGAGAGGGACAGAGGAGGAGAGGGACAGAGGAGGAGAGGGTCAGAGGAGGAGAGGGTCGAGGAGGAGAGGGTCAGAGGAGGAGAGGAGAGAGGGGAGAGGGAGGAGGAGGAGAGGGTCAGGAGGAGGAGGGGGGAGGAGAGAGGAGAGGGAGGAGAGGGGACAGAGGAGGAGAGGGTCGGAGGAGGAGAGGGTCGGAGGAGGACAGGGTCGGAGGAGGAGAGGGTCGGAGGAGGAGGAGGAGGAGAGGGTCAGAGGAGGAGAGGAGTCAGAGGAGGAGAGGGACAGAGGAGGAGAGAGACAGAGGAGGAGAGGGACAGAGGAGGAGAGGGACGGAGGAGGAGAGGGTCGGAGGAGGAGAGGGTCGGAGGAGGACAGAAAAACACTGATGATCTGATCCATTTTCACTTTCACAAAGTCAAAAACTTTAACACTTTAAAGATGGAGCCGTGTCAAACATTAAAATTATAATGATTCAGATCAGAACATTTTAATAATTATAGTGACATAATCTTTAATCAGTTATTATTATATAATCATGACACCAAACTTCAGTATCGTCCCACATCTGTACTCGAGTAACACAGAGTAACAGAGTAACAGTACTCTCAGAGTGACGGTACTCTCAGAGTATCAGTACTCTCAGAGTAACAGTACTCTCACAGAGGGAGGAGGATCCACATCTTTTCCTTGAGTCTAAAGTGTGGTGAGTTTTATGAAACATCATGAAATGTTCTGAACGTTTGTGTTTGTGGCTCCTTCAGATCTGACTCAGTTTGGCTCATTTTTGTGGCTCATTTTGTGACTTTTTTCATGTTTGTCACATTCACCAAAATGATCAGACGTCAGTTACTCTTTACCTTCCTCTTACTCGAGACAACTTTAGTTCAAAGTTGTGACCTGTGACATGGTCTCAGGACGCTCTCAGAATGTTCTGTTCTGTTCTGAAGTTTTTATCTGTAAAAATAAAGTTTCTAAAGGTCAAAGTTCACGGAGGTAAACGTGGAAACGGCTGATCCGTCTGGACTTTTCTCTTCAGACTCAGTTTATGATTCAACTGAAGAATCGATCAAATATAAAAATCAACCTGTGATAAAAGTTTATAGTTAATAATTATAAACTGGTGCTTTTATAATGTTTGATTTATGTCTAAACGATGGAAACTTTATAAAGATCGAACTGACACTAAAACCACTGAACTAAAACGAAATTTACAACGAAATTTAGCAAAAGTTTCCATTTCCTGAGCAGTTTTAAAATAGTCTTGATCTGTATCAGAACTTTATCACTAAATGTGGAGTTTGTTTCATTCTCACATGTTTAACACTTTATTATGAGTCTGTTACATCAAAAGCTCAAAACGCTCTGTTCCACCTTGTGATGTCATCAGGTGGTAGTTTTGAAGTGAACATCTCCTTTTACTTTTAGTTCAGTCGAGATAAGTGACAACTCCAGATTCACTGAAATGATCCAAACGATTCAAGAAATGAAGGTATGTGGAGTTTAAAAACACAGTGGAGCACTTCCTGTATCACCACATGATGACATCACAAGGTGGAACAGAGTGTTTTCAGTTTGAGAGAAGAACTCAGCCTAAATCTGCAGGAAACACAACACAGCTCCAGGTCTGAGACGAGGAAACGTCAGAGCAGATCTGAAGAGTCACGTGACGCTTTAATAATGTGAATGTCAAATGTTCTTAAAGATTTTCTCTGTGGTATGTCGAGTTTCTTGTCCTGCGTGAACGAACAAGTCTCACTTCCTTCTGTCTGAGTTTGTTCCACAACGACACAGAATTTAGTTTCTTATTTTCCCCAGTATTTTAAACAGAAACGACAGTTAAGACTTAAAGGTCACGTCCCTCGTTTCCTCCGTGTTTGAAATGTTTCTCCTGTAAACGGAGAAAAGACGTGACGTCGAGGAAAAAGGACCTGATGTGTCTGTTATTAATGTTCATATGTTGATTTACAGACACAGACGTGAAATAAAAACCCCAGGATCATGTAGAGGGTTAATACGAACATTTAAGACCAACATGAGTCTGACAGCAGCAGGACAGAGAGAGAGGGGGGCGCTGTTTATCAAAAAACTAAAAATAAACACAAAAAAAAAAGAATAATAATGATTAACAAAAAAAAGAAAAAGAAAAAAAATCCCTCAAAAAAAAACTAAAGAAAAAAACCCAAAACTCTAAATAACTCAATAAATATATAAACTCAAGATAACAAAATTAAATAAATCAACTCAAAATATCTAAAAAAAAAAAAAAAAAAAAAAAAAAAAAAACTACCAAAAATGTAATAAAAAAATAAAATTTTATTAAAATAACTAACAAAAAAGGAAAATAAAAAAGAGGAAAATAAACACAAAAAAAACAAAACTCAAAAAAACTAAAAATAAATAAATGGATAACAACTCAAAAATTGCTTAAAAAAAAAAAAAAATTAACCCAGGATCATGTAGAGGGTTAATATGAACATTTAAGACCAAAATGAGTCTGACAGCAGCAGGGACAGAGAGAGACACAGTTATTATATAGAAAGTGAATTGGAGCCAGAGTCGATGGAGCAGGAAGTGCATCATTATCACTTCCTGTTTGTAATGCAGCAGTGGCCAGCAGGTTATCTATGTCCATTTATATAAATATTGTCTGAGAATTAGGAAGTACACGTTAGCATGATAGTTGTTAGCGTCATCATCACAGCATAATTGGGCTCTGATCTCTGAAAGTCGTGAAAAGTGCTTATAAACTCATCGTGGTGAATAATTAGGGGGAGTCAGTGAGGAGTAACTCTGATAAAAATCCGGTGCAGAGATGTTAAATCTGAAAACACGTGTTCATATTTTTCTTTTTCTTCTCACAGATGAGTTGGAGCTCTTGAGCCGTGCCCCAGCGTCGGCCATGTTGGATCTGTTTCACTCGTCGCCGACTTAAATCCTGGTTGGTGTTTGTTTCTTCTGATCGAGCGGAGGTGAAGTGTCGTCACGCTCTGTGTTTCTGTGTCTCCAGAGTCACAGGACTGTTCTGTGCAGAATGACGTCTGTGTGGACCTGGAGTTTACCTCATCTGCTCCTCCTCTACCTCAGCCTCCTGACTCCTCCCTCAGGTGAGTCACGTGTCTGATGGTCGTCGGGCAGGAGACTTCTTTAAATCGTTAATCGTCACGGTAACGCTCCTGATTTGTCATCACTGTGAAACAGACTGAATATAATATAAGGAGGAGGAGCGGGAGAGAGGAGGAGAGGAGGAGAGGGACAGAGGAGGAGAGGGACAGAGGAGGAGAGGGTCAGAGGAGGAGAGGGTCAGAGGAGGAGAGGGACAGAGGAGGAGAGGGTCAGAGGAGGAGAGGGTCAGAGGAGGAGAGTGTTAGGAGGAGAGGGTCAGAGGAGGAGAGAGGACAGAGGAGGAGAGGGTCAGAGGAGGAGGAGAGTGTCAGAGGAGGACAGGGTCAGAGGAGAGGGGACAGAGGGGACAGAGGAGGAGAGGGACAGAGGAGGAGAGGGACAGAGGAGGAGAGTGTCAGAGGAGGAGGAGAGTGTCAGAGGAGGAGGAGAGTGTCAGAGGAGGAGGAGAGAGTGTCAGAGGAGGAGGAGAGTGTCAGAGGAGGAGAGTGTCAGAGGAGGAGAGTGTCAGAGGAGGAGAGTGTCAGAGGAGGAGAGTGTCAGAGGAGGAGAGGGACAGAGGAGGAGAGGGACAGAGGAGGAGAGGGTCAGAGGAGGAGAGTGTCAGAGGAGGAGAGGGACAGAGGAGGAGAGGGAGAGGAGAGGAGGAGAGGGTCAGAGGAGGAGAGGGTCAGAGGAGGAGAGGGTCAGAGGAGGAGAGGGTCAGAGGAGGAGAGGGTCAGAGGAGGAGAGGGTCAGAGGAGGAGAAGGACAGAGGAGGAGAGGGACAGAGGAGGAGAAGGACAGAGGAGGAGAAGGACAGAGGAGGAGAGGGTCAGAGGAGGAGAGGGACAGAGGAGGAGAGGGACAGAGGAGGAGAGGGTCAGAGGAGGAGAGGGTCAGAGGAGGAGAGGGTCAGAGGAGGAGAGGGTCAGAGGAGGAGAGGGACAGAGGAGGAGGAGAGTGTCAGAGGAGGAGAGTGTCAGAGGAGGACAGGGTCAGAGGAGGAGGAGAGGGACAGAGGAGGAGAGGGACAGAGGAGGAGAGTGTCAGAGGAGGAGGAGAGTGTCAGAGGAGGAGGAGAGTGTCAGAGGAGGAGGAGAGTGTCAGAGGAGGAGGAGAGTGTCAGAGGAGGAGGAGAGTGTCAGAGGAGGAGGAGAGTGTCAGAGGAGGAGGAGGAGAGTGTCAGAGGAGGAGGAGAGAGTGTCAGAGGAGGAGGAGAGTGTCAGAGGAGGAGGAGAGTGTCAGAGGAGGAGAGTGTCAGAGGAGGAGAGTGTCAGAGGAGGAGAGTGTCAGAGGAGGAGAGGGACAGAGGAGGAGAGGGTCAGAGGAGGAGAGGGTCAGAGGAGGAGAGGGTCAGAGGAGGAGAGGGTCAGAGGAGGAGAGGGACAGAGGAGGAGAGGGTCAGAGGAGGAGAGGGTCAGAGGAGGAGAGGGACAGAGGAGGAGAGGGACAGAGGAGGAGAGGGTCAGAGGAGGAGAGGGTCAGAGGAGGAGAGGGTCAGAGGAGGAGAGGGACAGAGGAGGAGAGGGACAGAGGACAGGGTGAAGTGTCCTTGCTGCTCGTCCTCGTCTCTTGGACAGTCACGCCTCTGTTGACTCAGGGAGGATCTTCAGGTGGATCAGTGACAGTTTTTTTTTGTTTATTCTCGTGTTTCTTATTTACAGCCTCACAATAGAGAAAAGAGCCTTTAATCCAGGGACAGAGGACAGTGGACAGAGGACAGAGGACAGAGGACAGAGGACAGAGGACAGTGGACAGAGGACAGTGGACAGAGGACAGAGGACAGAGGACAGAGGACAGTGGACAGAGGACAGTGGACAGAGGACAGTGGACAGTGGACAGAGGACAGTGGACAGAGGACAGAGGACAGTGGACAGAGGACAGTGGACAGTGGACAGTGGACAGAGGACAGAGGACAGAGGACAGAGGACGGGGAGGGACGTTGGACAAAAACACTCAAACGCTCCATGATGCAGCTGTGTGAAAAGTGCACTGTTCTAAAGGGTTTTATTATCATCGTGGTATCGAGTATCGAGTATCGAGTCTGTTCCTTAGTATCAAAATGGAGTTTCAGTATTGTGTGCTTTAGTATTGTGACAACTCTCCAGACAGGGGGCGCCACCGAGCCCGGGGCAGATAAACACGTGTGTAAATAAAAGGTAAATGTTTGACTCCTGGTCCTGGTTTATGGAGCAGCAGCAGAGACAGTTTGACCTCAGGAAACAGCATCAGACGCCACACAGGGAAATTCTACTTTAAAAGGCTCTGTGCTCTCTGGACTGTGGACTCTCTGTCTCTGGACTGTGGACTCTCTGTCTCTGGACTCTCTGTCTCTGGACTCTCTGTGCTCTCTGGACTCTGGACTCTCTGGACTCTCTGTGCCCTCTGTCTCTGGACTCTCTGTCTCTGGACTCTGTCTCTGGACTCTGGACTCTCTGGACTCTGGACTGTGGACTCTCTGTCTCTGGACTCTCTGTCTCTGGACTCTCTGTCTCTGGACTGTGGATTCTCTGTCTCTGTGCTCTCTGTCTCTGGACTCTCTGTCTCTGGACTGTCTCTGGACTCTCTGTCCTCTGTCTCTGTGCTCTCTGTCTCTGGACTCTCTGTCTCTGTCCTCTGTCTCTGGACTCTCTGGACTCTGGACTCTCAGTCTCCGGACTCTCTGGACTCTGTCTCTGTCCTCTCTGTCCTCTGTCCTCTGTCTCTGTGCTCTCTGGACTCTCTGTCTCTGTCCTCTGTCTCTGGACTCTGTCTCTGGACTCTCTGTCTCTGGACTCTCTGGGGTCTGTCCTCTCTGGACTCTGGACTCTCTGTCTCTGTCCTCTGTCTCTGTGCTCTCTGGACTCTCTGGACTCTGTGCTCTCTGTCTCTGGACTCTGTGCTCTCTGTCTCTGGACTCTGGATTCTCTGTCTCTGGACTCTCTGTGCTCTCTGTCCTCTGTCTCTGGACTCTCTGTGCTCTCTGTCCTCTGTCTCTGGACTCTCCGGACTCTGTCCTCTGTCTCTGTCCTCTCTGTCTCTGGACTCTGGATTCTCTGTCTCTGGACTCTCTGGACTCTGTCTCTGTCCTCTGTCCTCTGTCTCTGTCCTCTCTGTCCTCTGTCCTCTGTCTCTGTCCTCTGTCTCTGTCCTCTCTGTCTCTGGACTCTGGATTCTCTGTCTCTGGACTCTCTGGACTCTGTCTCTGTCCTCTGTCCTCTGTCTCTGTCCTCTCTGTCCTCTGTCCTCTGTCTCTGTCCTCTGTCTCTGTCCTCTGTCTCTGGACTCTCCGGACTCTCTGGACTCTGATCAGGAGGTGTATTTCAGTCGTGTCTGAGCTTGTATCAAACGTCTGTTCTCAGATGAACTGACTCCTGTGTGAACTGTGTAACTGGAGACGATGTAAACAGAGGACAGCGGCTCGTTTAGTGCAGACGTCTTATGTTCACTCGTTTACACAGTCTGCATGTCCTGAAGTGTCACGATATCAGGAACTGTCTCTATACTCGATACTGATCCCGATACCACCAGGATAATACAAACTCTCTTTATTTAGACGAGCATCAGAGACTCTGATCGTTTCAGCGTCTCAGAGTCGAGTGTAAAGCTGAATGTTCCAGTTCGGTGTAAAATGTTTCAGTGACACTTCTGTCCCTCAGGAGTGAGCGCTGGCCTCTGCCGTGTGACCGGTGGCGTTCTGGGGATTCACTGGAGCAGTATCCTCAGTCTGGGCTGGGTCCCTCTGGCCGACGGCAGAGGCGGCGCCACCTGCTGGGAGGCCTGCTGCATGTCTCCTCACTGCAGTGCCGTGTGGAGCCTGGGGGGGCGCTGCGTGCTGCTCTCGTGCACCCGGAGCAGAGGCTGCGCCATCAGCTTCCTCCCTCAGCCCAACCAGGAGTCTCTGGGCCTCCTGCAGCTGCTCTCCAAGGTAACTCCGCCTTAAAGAGGAGGAGTCACACAAACCACTGTGTCCGTCACAAACACCACAGGTTCAGATCATCCAGGCACGTCTGAGTCATCTAGAGATCTCTCCCACACACTGTTCAAATGTCTCTTTTACTGTGGATCATACAGGGACGAGGCTCCACCCACAAGCCTACATCACCCCTGCTCCACACGACAATCCTCCATAAATATAGAAAACATGATACAAACTGTGCACTACGACTTCACAAACCTGATGTATGTGCAGTGGTTCAGTGGTGGGATGCAGCTCTGCTCCTTCAGAGCGACGCAGAGCAGCACTTTTTTTTATTTTCACTCCAAACACAACTTCAGAGACTCAACGAGAAGAAACGACTTTAACCTGGCTCCGCCCACATCCTGACCATGATGTTATGTAAGTTTGTATTTCCTGTTTTAGGGTCCGGTCTCTCTGAACAGACGCAGACGAGCTCGTCCCACGATGATCCCCAAAGCTCCGCCCCTCGGACCCCCCAGTACCGTGAGTCACACACAGACAGTACTTCGATACTTCAGGAAAAGTATCACATGAAACATATACTGAAGTAAAAGTATTAAAGTACCCGTTTGAAAATGTACTTTAAGAGTAAAAAGTAAAAGTATCAGTTTTCGTATGAATTTTGTGGATTTATTTTTGTTTTGCTCAAAGCCGAAGCTTGAACTCGAAAAGTTTCACGAACATGATAAAAATGACCCGTCAATTCAGAGGAAAAGTACATTTTACTTGCAGAAAGTAAAACGTACCCACTGTAAAATGTACTTAAGTAAACTACAAATACCCAAAAATACTACTTAAAAACCGCAGCGATGGTAAAAGTATTAAAGTTCTGTACTCGAGTATCTACTTTTCCCCTGATGTGATGATTCAGTTTATTTCAAACTGTAAATAGGACAAAGTATTTTTGTTACTTTAATATGTTTTATTTCAGGTAATATTTGTATCAAAGTAGATTTACATAGTCGGCCGTCCTCCAGTCCAAATGAGAGTCGGGTTTGTGAGAGTGCGAGCTCGCTCACAGTCATGTGTGACAGATTATAGACTGTACATGTAAATGGACTTGGCTAATGCGCTAACCACTGAGTTTCAAACCACACATTTAAGACATTTGGTCTTAAATGTTCGTATTAACCCTCGACATGATCCTGGGGTTTTTATTTCACGTCTGTGTTTGTAAATCAATCAACCTGTTGCTAACGCTCCTGTTAGCGTTAGCAACAGGTTTGATTGACAGCGTTGCTAAGGGCCCGCTCCTGTTAAACCAGTGGTGTGAGCGACAAGGGGCGTGACCTTTAACAGCCTCGCTCCTGATTGGCTCTTTTGTTACTATGATACTCACAATCGTCCTCTCCACCTGCTCCAGCCTCGAGGAGCTGCAGGTGGAGCTGAGCCGTTGGTGATGTCACACTCGCTGCTCACAGTCGGGAGCGTCTTCTTCACACGTCGTGTCTTTGGTGGACGAGTCTGGGACGCCCTGTGTTTCTGCGGCGTGTTTTCAAACATCAGAGCGGCGTGAATTTGACATTGACTCATCTTGAGCGTTCACACAGACGCTCTGTGTCAGTCCAAATCTTCAGACGCCAGAGTTTAAAAAGCTGAACTTTTGTCATTTGACGCCAGACGTGAGCGATCGTCCACGTCTTATCGTCTGGTCTTTAAGATCGAGCTCTGCTGCGGCCTGCTCCTTCAGCGCTGACTCACACTCATTAGACGTATTTGCTGTGTAGATTTTTCTCTCTTCCACAAACACAAAGTCAATATTCTCATTTGTTTGTGTCACAGCAAACTCCTGACCACGAGTCGACCGGTTCCTACTCTCACCGTCAGCACCATCACTTTAGTCCAGTCTGAGAGAAACCAGAACCAGTCCAACAACGAGTCCAGAGTCCAGGATCAGAACGAGACCAACTCCACAGACCCAGAGAAGTCCACAAACAGGAGCAGCACAGAGGACGGCACGCCCCCTGCTGGCATAACCACTCCCACTGCAGCGGGTAAGGACGGACTTAAAGGGAATGTGACAGTGTCACGTCGTCGTGTTGTTTCATCTAAAATGTACCTGGGATAAGGATAAACTCCAGGTCCCTGTGTGTGTCTGACACACAGGGACACTTCAGAACATGTTTGTACTGATGATGAGAGTTTGATGCAGTTTTTATGCAGAAAAAGAGGAAATGATGGAACTTCAAATATTTTGGCTCAAACTGCACAGAATCAGAGAAAAATATAAAACTAACTTGAGGCAGGGGAGATTTTTTCCTTCTCAAATTAGTGATAGAAATACAGAACAAACAGTGAAACAAACATGAAGCTGTGTTTAATACTGCGGTACATAAATGCACTTCTGTGTAAAAGTATTCAGAGTATTCAGGACATAGTACTCCATGAATCAGAACATGTTACAAAAGTAGTTTTAATGCAGTTTTCAGTCTGTACCATGTGGGCTGGTCAAAGTCTGATCTCAGCACGTCTCAGGAGCAGAGCCTGATGAGAGAACAGAATACTCAGTGCCACAGGGGGGCATGACGCCCACGTTGGCTTGTATGAACATGGTGAGTGTCTGAGGTCACTCAAACATGTTATTCACACATGTTACTCATCACACATGTGTGAATGAAACAAAACACACAAATAAAATGAAATAAAATAAATAAATATTAGTTGTTCTGTCAGATGAAACCATCGTAAGAGTTTATTTCTGTGATGTTAGATGTTTTCTGTCTCGTTATCGTCACATGTTTCTGTGCTTCTAGAAGATCATAAATTCCTGTGTGGACTTACTCCAGGATGAGGATGTTCTAATGAGTCTGTAACTCTAATCCTCAGAGGTTTACAGTGTGCGCTGCACAAAAGACACGTCTGCTGAATAAATCTCATATTCTCTGTTGTAGTGCGCCCCCTGGTGGTGTCTGCGGGGAAGAGCGTGGAGGTCACTCTGCCTCGAAACGAAGTCGAGCTCAACGCTTACGTCGTCCCAACTCCTCCAGAAGGTAAAGATAAGAGAACTGTGAGCAGATCCAGGTGATAAACTCATGATAATCCACCTGACCCGCCTCACGCCCATGTGACCCCGGGTCACCTGTGGATCAGACCAATCACAGCACAGCATTGTGTTTTAGGGCGGAGCCAAAGGCAAAGTGCGATTGTGTCCATTCAGTCATTACCCAAAGATCATGGGCATAGATGAGAGGAGGAACAGAGATCTAGACCAGGTCTAGACCGGGTCTAGACCAGGTCTAGACCGGGTCTAGACCAGGGTCTAGACCAGGTCTAGACCGGGTCTGAACCGGGTCTGAGCCGGGTCTGAAGCCGGGTCTAAGCCGGGTCTAAGCCGGGTCTAAACCAGGGCTAAACCAGGACTAAACCAGGTTCTGGTTTAAACCAGGACTAGACCAAGGACCTCGTTTGCACTTGTCTCTCTCTCTGTCCTTCACTCATGAACATGACCCTGACGTAGCTGAACTCCTCCACTTAAGGGACTCTCCACCACCTGTAGAGGGCGCCACCTCCGAGAGCACTTTGTGCATTTGTGGAGGGAAAGACGTCTGTGCTTTTCTCTGCTTCAAATATTCCTCCTGATGTTCTTCCTTTTCCTGATCGTTTCACTGAGAGCTGTTCCAGACTGATAAATGTGTAGAATTCAGTTATTGTTTTTAGTTTTATTTACTCTGAACTGAGAGTATTTCAAAAACAGTAAGTGATTTTTTTTTTTTTCTTCAGGAACTAAGAACTATGTGTTTGCCTGGCGCCTGATCACTCACCCCACAGACTACGGCGGAGAGATGGAGGGGCAGCACAGCGCCACGCTCAAACTGAGCCAGGTGAGGATTAACACGACAATCTGTGTAGAACAGCGCCCCCTGTCTGTCCCTGCTGCTGTCAGACTCATGTTGGTCTTAAATGTTCGTATTAACCCTCTACATGATCCTGGGTTTTTATTTCACGTCTGTGTCTGTAAATCAACATATGAACATTAATAACAGACACATCAGGTCCTTCTGTCCCCGACGTTGCTCCTGTTAGCGTTAGCAACAGGTTTGATTGACAGCGTTGTTAAACCAGTGGTGTGGACAGAAGGGGCGTTACCTTCAACAGCCTCGCTCTGATTGGCTCTTTGGTTGCTATGATACTTGTGTTCAGAATTCCACACTCTGTCACTTCTTTACTTCTTTGTGGGATTTCTCTGATGTTTGTTCATGTTTTTTGGCTGCAGTTGACGGTGGGTTTGTACGAGTTCGAGGTGACGGTGGACGGAGACGGAGCTCACGGAGAAGGATACGTGAACGTCACAGTCAAACCAGGTACAAAAGCACAATGTACGTGATGTTTATATATATTATTATTTTAAATGTTACATTCGACACACGGTGGAGCTGATCGTGTGGAGAGACTGAACTTCTGAATGAGAATATGTCTTTGGCTTTAACAAGTAATATTTGAAGAGACGTCACACTGTTGGACAAAAGACTGAAGTGAGGCTGCTGATCTGAGCCCCGCCCACCAGCACTCACACCACATTCATACGAGGCGAGATGAGCCAAGTGTCCTGCCTAAAGACACAACAGCAGTGTGCATCAGCCTCACTGTGACATGTGTCTTTCCCAGCGCTCTACGAGAGAGAGACAGACTGTGGATGTAAATGCACATGGCTAACACGCCGCCGCGCTCCAAACAGGAAGTGCTCGTGTCTTAATGACGTTCTGTAGGATCTAATGTTTGTGACTCGTAATGTCACACTGCCTTATTAGCAGGAAAAAGTCAGGCAAAAGTCTGCTAGCATAAGGCGCTAACTAATACTAACATGTCGTTTCTGAAAAACTTGTTAAAGCCAGTGTGACTCCAAAAGTGTCGTCTGCACAGTTTACCCCGGTGAACAGTGCACATGATGAGATCACATAAAGGTGATACTGTCTGAAGTCAGGTTTGCTCCTTTACCGTTTATAAACCAGTTTAGCCGTTGCCATGGTAACCCTTAAGCCCCGCCCCCTGCTGCAGGTTCAAAACAGCTGTGGCGTTTACTAATCGTTTTGAGACAAACTCGACACAACGAATGTCTCAAACTCATCAAAGTGTATCTTCAGATTTGTACTTCTAAAATGACAAAGTTTTACCTGTAAAACAAAATCTGAGTGTAAAAAATAAATATTTACCAGTTTACAAATCAACTTTAACATATTCAAACGTTTTGGAGTAATCGTACCTTCATCCTGCTGGACTGGATGATTTGGAGCTGACACTGAGGCTCTGTCCTCGTCTTTGTCCCGTCTGTGGGACAGACACATGAGACGATTCTCCTCAGACTCAGACCTCCTCTGTGCTCACGCTCTGTCTCTCTCTTTTCTCTCCTCTCTCTCTCCTCTCTGAGCACTTTATCTCTCCCCCTCTCTCTCCTCCCTCTCTTCTAATCCCTCTCTTCCCCACTCTCACTCTCTTTCTTTCTCTCTTTCCTCTCTCTCTGATCTCTCTTCACTGACTCCGACTCAGACGCTGTGATATTGACCCTGAAACTGAACCTCATTTGTTTGTTTGTTTATTTATTTATTTGTTTGTTTGTTTGTTTGTTCCAGAGCCGAGAGTAAACAAGCCTCCGGTTGCTGTGGTTTCTCCAAAGTTTCAGGAGATCTCTCTGCCCATCAGCTCCACGGTCATCGACGGCAGCCGTGAGTTTAAAGTTTTTAAAGTTCAGACTGATGCCATGTTTGTAACAGACAGGTCCTCAGACAGACGTCAGGACAAACGGGAAAAACAGACTAAGACTGATCGAAACAAAGGAAAAAATTATGAATTTATGACATTAAATCTTTTTTTCCTGTCCTCAGAGAGCACAGACGATGATAAAATCGTGCGGTTTCTTTGGGAGGAGGTGAAGGGGCCTCTGAGGGACGAGAAGGTCTCTGCTGATACTCCAGTCCTCAAACTCACCAGACTCGTGCCCGGAAACTACAGCTTCAGGTACAGGCTAATGCTAACGCTAATGCTACTACACTTCAGGTACAGGCTAATGCTAATGCTGCTACACCTTCAGGTACAGCATAGTGCTAATGCTGCTACAGCTTCAGGTACAGGCTAATGCTAATGCTGCTACACCTTCAGGTACGGGCTAATGCTAACGCTAATGCTACTACACCTTCAGGTACAGGCTAATTCTAATGCTAATGCTACTACACCTTCAGATACAGGCTAATGCTAACGCTAATGCTACTACAGCTTCAGGTACAGGCTAATGCTAATGCTACTACACCTTTATGTACAGGCTAATTTTAATGCCATTGCTACTACACCTTCAGGTGCAGGATAATGCTAATGCTAATGCTACTACACCTTCATGTACAGGCTAATGCTAATGCTATGCCCAGAACTACATAGTCAGGTGTTGCATTTCAATAAGACGTATTACTTCAAGGTTAATAAGAGAATCTGAAGCTCACAGTGACCTCTCACCTGCAGCTCCACAACTAAATGTCCCATTTTTCAGAGACTTTCCAAAAAAAGATAATAATAAAGTTCCAAAGCTTCATCTGGGACAATCAGCTACGGGGAACTAATGACCAAAAGACAGATGAGACATTAAGTCAATAAAACATTTCACAGAATCTGTTCAAACGGCTTTTTTGGACTTAAAACAACTGGATGGATATTGGTTAGCATGTAGCTGGTTAGCACGTAGCTTGTTAGCATGTAGCTGGTTAGCCTCTGCGTTGCCATTAAACTCTTAACATTTGAGTTTTTCGAAAAGTCTTTGGGAAAAAATTAAAGTAATATTTCCTTCCTGAACCTGAGCGTCATTGTTGATAAAAATACTATTCAGTTTTTTTTTAATATTTGAATATAAATCAAACTAAAGTAGCTGGTCTGTGCAATAAAAAGTATTGTTCCACTTTGAGTAGTCTAAATAAACATAAACACTATAAACAAAAAAATTTGACCAGTGTCACTTAAAAATGTTCTCTCTCCTCAGTTTGACAGTGACAGACTCAGACGGAGCCTCAAACTCGACTCAGGCCACTCTGGTCGTCAACAAAGCCATCGACTATCGACCTGTGGCCAACGCCGGGCCCAACCAGGTCTGGACCATCTGCACTTTAGACCAGTGTTAGCTCCAGGCTAGCATATCGATACAGAGGAACAGACTCGATACTGATACCACGATGATAATAAAAACACTCTTTATTTAGGCATAACACTGTGATTTTCCACATAAAATTTTGAATCTAGTGTCTTGAAACATGAGTCAGAGTTTATTATCATCATTTTGCACATCACAGCCCTCGTCTACTCTACGAACATGTCTCTAGAGTAGTTTTTTACTTGAGTATTTTGTTGTCCAGGTGATTACACTGCCAAAGAACTCCATCACTCTGTACGGAAACCAGAGCACGGATGACCATGACTCCCTGTCCTACGAGTGGTCCCTCAGCCCCGAGAGCAAAGACAAGGTGGTGGAGATGCAGGTGAGATGTTCTGTAGGACGGAGCCTCAGGTCAGATGTTCTGTAGGATGGACCTCAGGTGAGATGTTCTGTAGGACGGACCTCAGGTGAGATGTTCTGTAGGATGGACCTCAGGTGAGATGTTCTGTAGGACGGACCTCAGGTGAGATGTTCTGTAGGATGGACCTCAGGTGAGATGTTCTGTAGGATGGACCTCAGGTGAGATGTTCTGTAGGACGGACCTCAGGTGAGATGTTCTGTAGGATGGGCCTCAGGTGAGATGTTCTGTAGGATGAGCCTCAGGTGAGATGTTCTGTAGGACGGACCTCAGGTGAGATGTTCTGTAGGATGGGCCTCAGGTGAGATGTTCTGTAGGACGGACCTCAGGTGAGATGTTGCAGAGTGGTTAGCTCTCCTGGCTCACAGAGGGTTCTGAGTTCGACTCCCAGAGTACGCGCAAAATAAGAGCTGCACTAAGTTCAACGTCTTTGTCAGTGTAAATAAACAAAAGTTAAGTTATTATATTTCGCTATAATTTTATGGTTTAAAGTCGTTTCACGTTTGTGGAGCCAAGCACAAACAAATAATGAGAAGTGAGTGAGTGAGTGAGTTTTATGGAGTTTTATGGAGTTTTATGGAGTTTTATGGAGTTTTATGGAGTTTTATAGAGTTTTATAGAGTTTTATAGAGTTTTAGATAGTCATAGTTAGTTTTACAGAGTTTTGGAGTTTTATTTGAGTTTTATAGAGTTTTATAGAGTTTCAAGATTTTATGGAGTTTTATGGAAAAATGGACATGGACTTTTGAGTTTTAAGGGAATAATGGAGTATAATAGAGTGGAAACGTAAAAAAAGTGTGCAGAGAATAAGCAGTGTATAGAGATAGTAAAGTTTGAGTTAGTAGTATTTTACAGGTAGTACAACATTTGATGTTAGTCATTTATTGATGTAGTATTTTTGATGTAGTATTTTTGATGTAGTATTTTTGATGTAGTATATTTTGATGTTGTATTTTTGATGTAGTATTTTGATGTATGTAGTATTTTTCCGGTGTGCTCAGGGCGTGAGGACGGCCTTCCTTCAGGTGTCTTCGATGCAGGAGGGAGACTACACCTTTAAACTCACTGTGACCGACTCGTCCGGTCAACAAGACTCCGCCCAGGTCACCGTCATCGTCCAGCCAGGTACCGCCCCCTGTGTCTGTGGCACAGCGCCTCCTCCCTCTCACCAGGAGGTCGTGGGTTACACTACTTCCTGGTTTGTGAATACTTTTACTTGTGCCTGTCGACGTGGCCATAAACCTCAGTTATGTAAGAGACATTTTCACATAAAGATATTTTAGTTTTACTGTAATATTTAGAGTCAGTTTCTTGTGTAAAATAATGGAGCAAAATGTCAGATCTACATTTCACCTTTTGGAGAAATTAAACTGAAAATGAAATGTAAATATCACAAAGAGAAAACATTCAACATGATGAAAAGTACAACAGGAGTGGAGCGTAACAAAAAGTAGTGAAGTACTGCACTGAAGTATCATTCTTCAGTATCTGTACTTTACTTGAGTACATTTTTAAATTTGTAGTTTTCCACTGACACTTGTTTTATTTCACATTTATAAACCAAACTACAGGTCTCCACGGCAACAAGAGTCAGACATGAGGGAGATGAGTCTGTTTTAAACCTGTACGGAACATTACAGGAGCCGTAGAGACTCAGGTCTGTGTCCATGACACAGTGATGACCTCTGACCTTACATTAGAAAACGAGAGGCGCCTCCATATGGCGCTGTCAGGTACTACAACATTAATACTTGAGAGCCTCTGAGAGCAGTATCTGTACTTTTACTCCACTACATTTTTGAACAGGACTGAAAGTAAAAGTATTTGTTACTGTGAGAGAGCTGCTGAGCCGTGCAGGACAGAGGCGTTTGAATCTCGCTCAGTTTAATGGGAGACGTCGGTTTAATGTTGTTGTATTTCTCCCACAGAAAACAACATGGCTCCTGTGGCAGACGCCGGCCCAGAGAAGGAGCTCACTTTACCCGTGGACAGAACCACTCTGGACGGAAGCAAGAGCTCCGACGACCAGAAGATCGCCACCTACCTGTGGAAGCAGGCCAAGTATGTGCAAGGACTGTATGTGTGAAGTAGAACATCACAGATCAGTACAAAGATCCAACTCACGTAGATACACGACTTCACCTGCTTCGCGCAGTGACAAACACTGTAAGAGTAACTAAAACACGAGTCTCCACCGGCCCAGAACCAGGACCTCGGGCCGTCTGTTCTTGGGCCTCAGAGGAACATTTAAATTTTGCACATTTGTGTCCTTAAGACTTTGTTCTGTGTGTTGGGTTTGTTTATGGTCGGGTTTGGGGCTCTTAGGCACTTAGTCTCCACTCGTTCCTTTGATTCATGTGTGTTTAGTTTTTTTGTTTTTATTACATATCTTACTGTCTCTCTGCAGGGGTCCAAACGAGGTGAAGATAGAGAACGCAGACGCTGCTGTTGCCACGGTGACGGGTCTGGAGCAGGGCACGTACGAGTTCACTCTGACGGTGACGGACGAGAGGAAACTTCAGAGCAGCGACACCGTGACCGTCATCGTCAGAGAAGGTGCAGATCATCATCATAGTTTATTTTAAAAAACACTTTTATTATAGTTTCATTTTTGTCCTTTTAGAATGTTCTTTTACTGTAATGTTATTTGAGAGGGACGTGTTTAACAGCACAGACCCGCTCACCTGCTGTAGCTTCAGACAGAGCTGAGCCTCCAGTTAGCATCACCCCCACAGAATGTTGATGACATTCTAGAACCTGAACCCCACCACCTCTGTCGAGCACCACCTCTGTGAAGTTGGGGTGATGTAGTGTAAATGTCATGAGGAACATCATGATGGTTCTTCTCGTCCTGCAGAGGTGGACCAGCCGCCCACGGCCCACGTCCTGCCCAGCTCCGTCGTGTCTCTGCCCCAGAGCACCGCCTTTTTAGACGGCTCCCGCTCCACCGACGATAAAGGAGCAGTCAGCTACGTGTGGAGCCGGGACGACAGCAGCCCATCAGCCGGGGTGAGTGGAGACTAACACCACCCATCAGTACATCAGCCCATCAGCCCAGGTAAGAGGAGACTAACACCACCCATCAGCCCAGGTAAGAGGAGACTAACACCACCCATCAGCCCAGGTAAGAGGAGACTAACACCACCCATCAGCCCAGGTAAGAGGAGACTAACACCACCCATCAGCCCAGGTAAGAGGAGACTAACACCACCCATCAGCCCAGGTAAGAGGAGACTAACACCACCCATCAGCCCAGGTAAGGAGACTAACACCACCCATCAGCCCAGGTAAGAGGAGACTAACACCACCCATCAGCCCAGGTAAGAGGAGACTAACACCACCCATCAGCCCAGGTAAGAGGAGACTAACACCACCCATCAGCCAAGAGGAGGAGACTAACACCACCCATCAGCCCGGGTAAGAGGAGACCAACACCACCCATCAGCCCGGGTAAGAGAGACTAACACCACCCATCAGCCCAGGTAAGAGGAGACTGACACCACCCATCAGCCCAGGTAAGAGGAGACTAACACCACCCATCAGCCCCGGTAAGAGGAGACTAACACCCACCCATCAGCCAGGTAAGAGGAGACTGACACACCCATCAGCCCAGGTAAGAGGAGACTAACACCACCCATCAGCCCAGGTAAGAGGAGACTGACACCACCCATCAGCCCAGGTAAGAGGAGACTAACACCACCCATCAGCCCCGGTGTGTTTTTGAGAATCAGAGAAAATAATTCTAATAATAATTTTTCTTTAATAACATCATGTCTTTGAAACACACAAAAGACCTTTTATATGAAAGGAATGATGAAATGAAATTATGAATATTTAGTATTTTCGGTGATGATTAATCCTTGTATAATTTAATATGAAGTGATTTAAGTAGAGTAGATGAGTTAAACTCTGTAGATGTTGATGAAGCGCAGAAGTGTTGGCGGATCCTAAGCTCTTGTGTTTGTGCTGTAGGATGTGCTGAATGGCTCTGACCACCAGGCGGTGCTGTTCTTGGGTAACCTGGTGCCGGGCTCCTACAGCTTCACTCTGACAGTGACCGACTCCAAAGGACAGAGCAGCAAAGCCCACGGCACAGTCGACGTCAAACCTGGTAAATGAACAGAAGAAATGGGGTCAGACTGGGTCAAACTGGCTCAAACTGGTCAGACTGGGTCAAACTGGCTCAAATTGGCTCAAACTGGCTCACACTGGGTCAAGTGAAGATAAACCATAAACTGTATAAAGAAGGGGACTGAGTGTGACGTCACCCACAGCGTTTAGCTCCACATGAAGCTAATCGACTCTCGCAGCATTTGCAGTTCCAGGCGTCAATCTAGAGCGAGGCTGATGAGTAATACGAACATTTAAGACCAAAACGAGTCTGACAGCAGCAGGGACAGAGAGAGACACAGTTTTTACACAGAAAGTGAATTGGAGCCAGAGTCGATGGAGCAGGAAGCGCCATGATCACTTCCTGTTTGGCTTGGCAGAGGCTAGCAGGTTAGCTATACATACAGTCTATGTTGAATTCCAAATATGGAACTCTGCTCCAGATCGTCTCTGTCCCTGCTCCAGCCTCGGTGAGCTTCATCTGGAGCTGAAGGGTGACGTCACACTCACTCACTCCATTTCTTTATACAGTCTGTGGTTTTATTTCCTTCACCTCTTATCTGTGTCTCTCTCTCCTCTGCTCTCTCCTTTCTTCTCCTCTCTCTCTCCTCTCTCTCTCTCTCTTCTCTCTCTTCTCTCTCTTCTGTCTTTCTAAACCCTGCACTGTTCCTCCTGTAGATTTGTTTGAGCGTGACTTGGTGGAGCTCATCCTGGAGGTCTCTGTGTCCTCTCTCTCCTCTCTCTGTCTACCCTCTCTTTTCTCTTTCTCTTCTCTCTCTCTTCTGTCTCATCTCTCTCTTCTGTCTCTTCTGTCTCTTCTCTCTCTCTTCTGTCTCTTCCGTCTCTTCCGTCTCTTCTGTCTTTCTAAACCCTGCGCTGTTCCTCCTGTAGATGCGTTTGAGCGTGACTTGGTGGAGCTCATCCTGGAGGTCTCGGTGTCCTCTGTGTCTCAGAGGCAGAGGGACATGCTCTTGAGGCAGGTCGGGGTTTTATTGGGCGTCCTGGACAGTGACATCATCGTCCGCAGCATCAGCGCCTTCAACGAGCACAGGTAACGAACGCTTTGTAATCAGAAACAGATTAAACTCAAACATGAATCACTCCAAATACAACTTCAGAGGCTCAATGAGAAGAAACAACGAGAACCTGGAGAAACATCAGAACATCTGAAGAACAGGGAGGATTTAAGGGAAAAAAATGATATCTTTGAATAAAATTGTCAAAAATGCTTTTTATTTATTTATTGGCTTTGGTTTTAATAAAATGCTGTAACTCTGCAGCACACGTCTGGTCTTCCTGGTGTCTGGTGGTCCTGGGCGCCCCCCTCTGGCCGGACACAGCGTCGCACTGGGCCTCAGAAACAAACTCCGGAAACAGAAGAATGACTTCCTCATCTTCAAGGCCAGACGAGTGGACACAGTCAGTGAGTCAACAGCAGCGCACACTAAACTAATCTCAGTCTCTCATGTAGAGGGTTAATACGAACATTTAAGACCAAAGTGAGTCTGACAGCCCTCGTTTATAACCTCTCTGTCGCCCCCTGCAGTCTGTCAGCTGAACTGCTCTGGGCACGGGGACTGTGACTCGTTCACGCGGCGCTGCGTGTGTCAGCCATTTTGGATGGAGAACTTCATCAGAGCTCAGTTTGGAGACCAGGAGAGCAACTGTGGTACGGCCACACGCCAATACTACTTTATTTATGTATTTATTTATTTATAGTAGTGTCACAGTATGAAACTTCAAAATGGTATCGATACTAAAAATATGGAATATTTTTAGTATCGATACCTGTGAAAAATGAGGATGTTTTGATACTAGTTTTAGTATCGATAAGTGTCTGATTTGAGGATAAAGTTGTTAAAAGTATCAAAAATCATTAACTAAAACCATGATTAGTGGAGTAAATGAAACTAATTAAATGTTCTTCTATTGAGTGAAATGTTTGGCTTGTATAAGATCAGGAAAAAAGGACTAGATTTACTTCTGGTTTAGTCCTGGTTTAAACCTGGTTTAGTCCTGGTTTAGACCTGGTTTAAACCTGGTTTAGGCCCGCTCTAGTCCCGCTCGAGTCCCGGTCTCATCGGTGCTTGTTTCAGACTGGAGTGTGCTCTACGTGACCATCGCCTCCTTCGTGATCCTCGTTGGAGGCGGGACTCTGACCTGGGGCGTCGTCTGCTGCTGTAACAGGTTTGAGTTTGTCTTTACTGGATTTTATTTTTATTACGAGATTATTTTGAGGTATAATTGTGTTTTTTTTATAATTCAAAGGAAGAAAAGTAAAGCGCGCAGAAGTAAAAGTCGATATAAGATTTTAGAAGAGGAAGAACATGACAGTCTGGAGCTGCACCTGCCCCGAGCAGGTAACACACACATGTATATACACACACACATATATACACACACACACACATATATATATATATACAGACACACACACACACACACACACATATACACACACAGACACACACACACGCACGCACGCACACACACACACACACACACACACACACACACACACACACACACAGACATACACATACATGATCCTGGGGTTTTTATTTCACGTCTGTGTCTGTAAATCAACATATGAACATTAATAACAGACACATCAGGTCCTTCTGTCCCCGACGTCGCTCCTGTTAGCGTTAGCTCCTGTTAGCGTTAGCTCCTGTTAGCGTTAGCAATAGGTTTGATTGACAGTGTTGCTAAGCGCTCCCTGTACTTCCTGTGTTTTTGTACTTTTTTTCACAAACTACCACTGAACTGTGATAAATATTTAGCACAGGTAATGTCCACTAAAACACTGAAATATTAGAAAAACACAAACTCGTCGTCTAAACTTAAACATTCAGAGTTTTTACTTGAGAAAATTCCAGGCCGGTTGTTTTCATTTCTCTTTCTTGTTTCTTCTCCTCCAGGTCGTCTGAAGGGCGTCGCCGCTCCCACCTCGTCCGCTCTGATGCACTCGGACTCGGACATGGACAGTGACGAGCCCCCCGACCCCTGGACCAACGGAGACCAGGAGCGCGGGAAACTCCTCCGTCCTCAAAATGGCGCCCTGCGAAACGGCCAAGGTCCAGCCCGAGCCAAGAAACAACGAGACGAGCTGCTATAGCGAGAGAGCAGAGGGCGGCTCCGCTCGGCCCTCAGAAAACACGACTTTACCCACGACAAACCTGCTCCGGTTTAGAGCGAGGAGAGGAAACGACACGCGTAAACTTCAAAACCCTCAGAAAACACGACTTTACCCGACGAAAACCTGCTCCGGTTTACACGAGGAGAGTAACACGACGCTTAAACTCTGCAAAACCACAACTACAGCAGCTTAAAACGACTTCAGGTTTGAGTCTTGAGGTGAAAAACTTTGACTAATTTGAATTTATTTAATATTTAACTATTTTTAAGATATTTCTGACTTGTACTTTTATATATATTTAAATTCCAGCTAAATTAACAATGAGCAGAGCAGAAATTTGTTCTTAAAATAAAAATAAATAAATTTGACTGAAAAATGTAAGAAAAACATTAAAGTTGCACTAAGTAACTTTTCAGATGGGTGACGCACCTGTTTGTCTCCATGGAGATGCTGTTGTGCTGGAATATCCCGGAGTGGCTTTAAACTTAAATCTGATTATATTAAATCACTTATAAAATACATGAAATAAAACATGTTTTCTGTTTGTTAGCGGCGGCGCCTCTCCACAGATCTGACCTGTATCGTTTATTTTATCAATGAGTTTAATGCCACACTGTGGAACATACCTCGTCTCCATGGTTACGAGCAGGTGGTGGATATCACACCAGAAAAGTTACTCGTTAGACCTTTAAGAAATGAGACACTGGACAAATTTTAAACTTTAAAATAAAATAAATTAGTCAAAGTAAAACAAAATTAAAATCCTGAAACTCAGAGACGACTCGGGCCCGAGCCGCACACGGACGACACGTATTTAAATACTCTGAAAGTACTTTTCCACTACTTTTAGGGACGACTTTGGACTACTGCTGGGACTCATTTGGGGATTACTTTCAGCACTGCTTTGGAACTACTTTGAGGGACTTCTGTTGGGGTTACTTTTAGGGACGACTTTTGGAACTACAGTTGGGATTACTTTGAGGATTACTTTGAGGATTACTTTGAGGGTTACTTTGAGGATTACTTTGAGGATTACTTTTGCGCTGGCACACACGAGTACAATAAAGACACGATCCTCTCGCAGAAGTGAACAGATGTTTGGAACATTTCTAATATTTAAGAAGAATCTCGGCTTTACACTTTGCTGCAAAACCCTGGATGTTTCTGATCACTGCCACGGAGAGAATATTTTGGAATAAAACAGTAAAAACTGGACAAAGTGCATGACGGACAGACGCCGGACTCGGAGCGTTTAGGATCCAGGTTTTAGGACTTTTTGTGTTTCCAAAGAGACGCCGTCTGGATTTTGTTTGTGTGAAAAACGTTCTCTCACTTCAGAGAAAACTCCACGACATCAGTGACGTAACGATGTAAACGACCCACATGGTTTGAGTTTGAAGACCAGACTCTTAAAAACACTTTACTTTATTGCCATGTTCCACAGTATGGCATTAAATGTCCATCCAGCGTTTATTTCAGGTCGTTTAATAAATCAAAAATACCTCGAAAAACATGCATTTACTGTGCGCTGGCTCGCCTCTCCACAGATCTAACCTCTACTTCACCTGGTAGTCTGCCTGGAGATGGATCAGCTTAATGCTTTACTGTGGAACCTTCCTCGTCAAAAAAAGAGCATTTCCACGGAGACATGGTTCTGTTTTGTATGTCGTCTTTAAACTCGCGGCTCGTGTTTGAAATGTTCTTAAATTGTTTAACCTGATGATCTTGTTTTACTCTGGAGTTAATCACGTTTGTTGAGTTGAATTTACCGACACTGGACACGCCTCTCGTCGCTGTAACCACGGCAACTTAGACATTTTCTGTTAAGTCAAAAGTCAAAATTTCATCCTAATTTGGCATTTTTCCTCAAATCCTGCATTAAGTTTTTATTTGGAAATTGAACAACTTCAGATTTTTCTCACACTGATGGTTTGTTGGTTAAATGTGTCTTTGAATAAGGAGCAAAAACAAAGAAAAAATCAACTTCCTGTTCGGACCCGGAAGTGACATCATCAGTGACATCATCAGTGACATCACCATGATGCAAATGACCTGCAGGTATAACGCTGAGAGTTTCTTATAAATCATTTTTCTGCACGTTCTCCATGTTCTACTGTGGTTTCCTCGTGATCCTCCGTCTGCAGACGTCAGAACGTCGCTCACACCTCGTGATGTCATCCAGTGGTGATGTCGGACCTTTTCTTGGACTTTTATTGCACTCGGGCTGCTGTGATTTTTATTTTATTTATTACACTTTTAGTTTTTTCAGAAGGGAAAATGATTGTCTAAGTTCTATGTAGAACTGCTCTGGATCCACCTCATGAACCTGAGAAATAAACCAAACACGAGCTGAAGTTTCAGCTTTTCACACCACACATATGGAACATTCCATCAGATTTTCACATTTTAATTATTGCTCAAAAATGTGATTGAAAAAAAACAAACAATAATTGAAATGTGATGATCACAAAACACGACTCAAATATTCATACATATAAAATCTATGAGGTTCAGGAAATGATTTTATTTTGAAATTGCACTTTTAGTTATTTTAACAAAGGTTTGGACTGTGACCTGAAACTGTTCAGTTTAAAAACAAAAGACGCCACAATGTGAGATAGAAGATTATATAATATACGACTGATACTACTGATACTACTACTACTACTACTGATACTACTACTACGATTACTACTAATACTACTGCAATCACAGGAAGTTAGGGTTTTTTTGTTGAATGTTTTAACTGACTTTTCTGAATGTGAAACAGGATCATCTCAGTGTGAATCTGAGTCGTGTTTTCAGTGTTTTTTTTAAAGTGCAGAGTTAAAGCGGCTCCTCGAGTCGACTCTGTCACCGTCGACCAGTTTGTGAAGGTAAAATGTGATTATGACAGAATCGTGTCTAATACTTGAATCTGATTAAGAGGAAAAGTCGAATAAGTCAATTCTTTGGGGAAATTTGAGCTTTTAGATTTAAATATTTGTGCTTCTTTTTAAATTGCTCTTTCACTGGTGGTTTATTTTATTTAGTTTTCCACTTTTCTTCACAAACTGCCCCTGAGCTGATGTAAAACTGTGATTAATGTTTAGCTCTGGGACTAAACACAGACTGTTTATATAAATGGACGTAGCTAATCCACTAACTCCAAACAGGAAGTGATCCTGTGGCACTTCCTGCTCCATCGACTCTGGCTCCAGTTCACTTTCTGTGTAAAAACTGTGATACTCGATGTCAGAATTCCAAATACGCAGCCTCCAGATCGTCCGTGTAGCTGCTCGAGCCTCGATGAGCCTCACCTGGAGCCGGACGCTCCGGTGACGTCTCACTTCACGTCTTTTCACCGTCTGATCAAACCGAGTCAGAATTAGACAAATATGAATCTGTCAGATGCACTTTTTATCTGCTTAAAGCTGCATTATGTCACTGTTCTGGTCCCTCACCTGCTTGTCTCCATGGAGACATTATTGTTTTGCCTGTTCCACAGTGTGGCATTAAACCACTCATCTGTCTCCATGGAGACAAGAATATGACACCACCTGATCACATCACAGGTCAGATCTGTGGAGAGGCGACCCTGTTCAGTCTGTTTTTTCCCCAATGCAACACAAAACCCTTTA
Organism: Periophthalmus modestus; assembly: GCA_019594935.1. NCBI lineage: Eukaryota > Metazoa > Chordata > Actinopteri > Gobiiformes > Gobiidae > Periophthalmus > Periophthalmus modestus. Next base: position 38,645 of record JAIEZT010001318.1, on the reverse strand, counting down.
ATTAAATAAACACAAGTTTAATGCCATACTGTGGAATATTCCAGGCGAGGTAAAACGTCTCCATGGAGACGGGGCGGGTGGTGTCCCCTGAAACAGAAACGTTTCCTTTGGTTTGACTGTGGTTGAATCCTTCAGAACCTGTGAGTTCTGGTGTCAGGAGGGAAACAGAAGCGTCTCGTTCTTCCTTTGTCTTTGCACAAATGTAAATGAAGAAAATGAAGAAAACCTCCTCACTGTAAAATCACAAAACTCACATTTAAGACACGTTTTTTACCTAAAGAACTGCTGTTACACAAACGAAGAGGGGCTGTGGGCCGGGGCTGTGGGCCGGACCACTGGGCCGGGGGTCTGGGCCGGACCACTGGGCCGGCGCTCTGGGCCGGCGCTCTGGGCCGGGCTCTGGGCCGGGGCTCTGGGCCGGCGCTGTGGGCCGGCGCTCTGGGCCGGCGCTCTGGGCTAATTTCAAGTGTTTTTTAAAAGGTTGATTTTTGTTCAAGCTGAAACTGGAAATGTATGAATAAAGTTTGAATAAAGTTGTCACTGATTAACGAGTTGTGTTCATGTTTTTAAAGCGGTGCCTTTATGTAAATGTACATTTAGTTTTAGACGTGTCCTGATGACACTTCATCCACTCGTCCTGCAGTAAGTGAAACGTGGGACAGTCTGTTTGGGGTCAGTGTTTATCGTGGGGACTTTCACTCTGCAGCACTGGGACATTTTTGTATTTGTCGTCTATAGATTTAAGTCATAAAAGGTTGAATTTATAACTTGTGTGACTCACAGATGCAAACTAAACCTCGTCTAATTATGACGATATGTTTGACTGGTGTAGACCTGGTTTAGTTCTGGGTTTGTCCTGGGTTATGTTGGTTTTAGTCCTGGTTTGGTCCTGGTTTATCCGGGGTTAGTTCTAGGTTAGTTATGGTTTAGTCCTGGTTTAGTTCTGGGTTAGTCCTAGTTTAGTCCTGGTTTAGTTCTGGGTTATGTTGGTTTTAGTCCTGGTTTAGTCCTGGGTTAGTTCTGGGTTATGTTGGTTTTAGTCCTGGTTTAGTTCTGTGTTAGTCCTAGTTTAGTCCTGGTTTAGTTCTGGATTATGTTGGTTTTAGTCCTGGTTTAGTTCTGGGTTAGTCCTAGTTTAGTCCTGGTTTAGTTCTGGATTATGTTGGTTTTAGTCCTGGGTTAGTTCTGATTTGGTGCCCAAGATTTCAGACACTGAAATTCTGACCAAAGACCCAATCCAGAAATGCTCTGTTCCACGTTGTGACGTCATCAAGTGGTAGATATAAAGTTAACAGCTCCTTTTTAGCTTCATTTGAACTGCTTTACTCCTAATACTCAATACAATAACCTTAAGTTGTGGCTTTTACTTTAAATATGTTTGTTTGTTCAGTTGAGGAGGCCCATATGTAACGGATTTAAAAATACACTTTTTCCTGTTTTCTGTTTGTGTTTTCTCTTTCGTTTGAACTTGAATTTTATCATTTTAATGTTTTATTTTGCAAAACCGGAAGTGTTCATTGCTCCTGTGTTTTATTTTAGTAGCGTCACTTCCTGTCTCACGTGCAGACTGCAGAGGGTGAGCTCTGTGATTCAAAATAATATATTTTATAAATGATTTACTGTTAGCATAAATACAAGACACAGGCTGATAACGATGTTTTCTCATGGGAGGGATGTATTTGGAGCGATAATTATAAGTTTTGTAAATTTAATTTGGACTAAAATGTTTCAGTTAGCTTCATGTAGTTACATGGGGCTAATGGCGCGAAAATGAGCCGCCATGTCACAGAGCTGTTGTCATGGTTACACGAGCCACAGGAGCCACGGGAGCCACAGGAGCCACACAAACAGGAGCCACACAAACAGGAGCCACAAACAGGAGCCACACAAACAGGAGCCACACAAACAGGAGCCACAAACAGGAGCCACACAAACAGGAGCCAAACAAACAGGAGCCACACAAACAGGAGCCACACGGTGCTGTTCTCAGGAGCCAGTGAGCCTCCTGTGTGATTAATAGACTTTTTATATGTTTGTCACAGGTTTGTTTGATTTTATTTTTATTTGTGTAAGTCGTTGTAAATGGTGCATTTTACTGCACTGCCACGAGTGTAAATGTAAAACGATTTTATTGTTCATATTTATATGATTTATATAATTATGAGTCAGTGTGATTTGTAAATCCTGTGTAATAACATGGTAATAACATGGTAATAACATGGTAATAACATGGTTATAACAGGTCAGTGTGTAACTGCTTTGCCCTCGCAGTAGCGTGTTGCAGACTGCAGGGGGAGCCGGTGAGCCTCATGTGTGGAGACTTATTAATAGAGTTTACATGTTTGTCACAGGAGTAAAGTGGAGCGACTCCAGCCTCTGTCCTGATCTGCAGCGTCACACAGAGTCTCTGCAGTTTAAATGAGGCTAAAACAACAACTGGAACATCAACAACTCCAGGAGCTGAAATGATCCAGATGATTCTAGTGAAGGTGGAGTTTAAAAACACAGTGGAGCACTTCCTGTATCACCACATGATGACATCACAAGGTGGAACAGAGTGTTTTCTGTTTGAGAGAAGAACTCAGCCTAAATCTGCAGGTTTGTACTGAACATGTGAATGAAACAAAACACAAATGTGTAGAGGACAAGTTTGGACATTTCAGACTCTCCTTCTGCTTTTTAGTTTAAATGACATAATCTGAAATAAACTTCAATTATCTCCTGAAAACACAAGGACTGACTCCAAATGTCTCACTTCAATGTAAATAAGATGCTCAGAGTGTCACATATGAGCAAGAATAACACAAAGACCAGGACAAAAAGACAAAATAACACAAAGACCAGGACAAAAAGACAAAATAAAACAAAGACAAAGCCCGGGACCATCCACTGGGGTCATTACGTCCACGTCTGTGGTTTGTTGCGTTAAGATAAAAACACAAGAGGAAGGAAAACACGCTGTAAAAGTGAAGTTTCATGTGTTTTTTCTCTCTTCTGTCGCTCACAGTCCTTATATGGCGAAGGATCGAGTCGCGCTCACGGCTCAGGGCGGGACCAGCGCGGCGCAGTGTCAGCTGGGTAAAACTGTCTCCTCCAGGAAGAAGGACCAGAGCTGTACTGTCCTGTACACTCCCTGAACTCTGCACCGGCACAGGACCAAATCACTGCTCTGTCACTTTACAGGTAAGACACGCTGCTTTTAAACTCACCCTGCCGCTGTTCAGACTAACGTCCCTGCGCAAACCCGACGTTTTATACAAACTGCACTCGCCTTGTTGCAAATGATGCTGCAACGATTAACAATATTTTATCAGCACAAAGCATCATTAGACACCACTGCTTTGTGTGACCTGAACCGTGCACGCAGGAGGATTGATCAAATGTGCGTTTTTGTGCTGTTTTCTGCATTTTTGTGCGTTTTTGTGCAGAGCAGCGTTTACGCACAGACAGGGAGGGGTGTGTTGAGAGAACTAAAAACCAGGAAATGCCCGAACCAAACGCCACAGAGCAGAGCCTAGTCCCTGTGAGGGATAAACTGGGCTGAAATGACTGTGCAAACACTTAAATGTCTCGTATAAATGAAATGTGCGTCAGTTTAATCGCGTCTTGTCGTAAGTTCACTGACACAATCTGCATCCCGTGCTGTCCTGTTCTCAAAGCACAGTCTGGATGAGTCAACGTCAGGAATTAAACTGTAGTCGTGTTTTAAAAGTTATAGATGCACAAATGAAAACCACAGTAAATCTGCAACAAAGGTTAAATATGCGAAATAAAATGAGGAGTGTCATATTTTAACGGGGTACAGAATGTGACAGCGCACCTCCGCCGGTGCTAATGGCTAAAGGCTAACAGAGGCTGGTGTTAGCCGGGTTAGCGCATTAGCCTCTGCCCCTTGGACTTGATCAGCTGGAGATTAAGGTTCATTGGACTGATTTAGAGGACGTAGTGGACGGTTAGAATGAACCCAGCGTGTGGAGAGTGTTTACATTCACATAAAGTCAGTGTTATAGGTGTTGTTCTGTGTTGAGTTGGCCCCGGGCCCCGGACACAGGCCTGACACTTCCGTGGTGCAGCTTTTATGCAGAAAAAGTCCAACCTGATCTGGACAGAAACTGTGATTTAAACTGAGCAGATAAACTACAGGAACTGAGTCATGGTTTGAACGTGTCCATGTCACTTTAGAGACAGAAACAGCTGATCTGAGTGGAATAAATGACATTACAGTTTCAGAGCTTTAAACTGAGCCTTTGGTGCAAAAATTATTCATGAAAGTTTAAAATCACCATAAATGGAGCAGCTCTGTGTGGAACCGTCTGTCTGCTCATGATGATGATGATGATTATACTGCTGTGTTGTGTTTATTAAAACCAGATGATGACAAATCAAGAGCAACAACTTCAGGTCACTTTTTTTTCTCCTTTTTTGTTTATAGATTATATATATATATATATATATATATATATTTTTTTTTTTTTTTCCTCCTTTTTCCTTTTTTCCCCCTTTTTTTTTTTTTTTTTTTTTTTTTTTTTTTCCTTTTTTTTTCTCTTTTTTTCCCCATTTTTTTGTCCCTTTTTTGTCCCTTTTTTTTCGTTCGTTTTGTTAAAGCCATTTCTTTAACTTGAGTTTCTCAAGGTAAAGTACCGTCTGCTCTGATAAACAAGCAGAGCCAAAGTAAAAAAACCAACTCAAATCTGTCACTAGACAAAATGTTGTTGGACTGAAGCGTTTGGCTGTTACACGTCTGGTCAGATTGACCAGTGTCCAGCAGCAGAAGTGAAGACGACCTGGACCTGGACGAATCAGCTGTAAGAAGCGGGGCCTGAAGCGGGGCCTGAAGCGGGGCCTGAAGCGGGGCCTGAAGCGGGGCCTGAAGCGGGGCCTGAAGCGGGGCCTGAAGCGGGGCCTGAAGCGGGGCCTGAAGCGGGGCCTGAAGCGGGGCCTGAAGCAGGGCCTGAAGCATACCATGGACCACTATGAATCTGCTGGACACTGAGGATTACACACTTATAACACACATGGGAATAAAACACAAAGTACCACACTTAATGTGGAAAATCACAGTGTATCGTCTACACAAAGAGTTGTATCATTGACTCTGTTTTTCCCTGTTGTCCACCTCATTCATGGACCACTCCCTTTAATAACATCTGAGTCACTGAGGCTCAAACCAGGAAGTGGACTTTGTTGAGCCAAAACTAGTGCTGCTAAACATGTGAGCTCGTTAACATGACAGTTCAGATGGACTGACACAAAGCAGCAGAGGATCAGAGGTGAACAGCTCACAGATCTGTGGAAACTAAACAAAAACACTTCCTGAGGATCTCTGAATAAGTTTTATTGTCTGGGATCAAAATTCAGACTAGGACCTTGCTACAGCGATATGAGTAATAACAGTGTGATGATACTGAGGAACAGACTCGATACTCGATACTGATCCTGATGCCACAATGATGATAATAACACACTTTATTTAGACGACACACTGTGATGTTCCACAATAAATGTTGTACTTTGTGTTCTCTTCCCATGTGTGTTATATGTGTGTAATCACTCAGTGTCCAGTAGGTTCATAGTGGAACATGGTCCCGGTTGGGTCCCGGTTGGCTCCCGGTTGGGTCCCGGTTCGGTCCCGGTTCACACTGGTCCATGTGTTTATTCTAGTCTCTGTGTCTTATTCTTGTGATACAGAGACACATCAGTTTAAACAGATTCAGGAAAGAGTTATTTGTGTCATAAATAAAAATGCATTAAAAAAAAAAAAGCTCTCTTTTGTCAAACCGTTGAGCTTTTGAAACTCACAGGATGGGTGTGTTTGGTGAGTATGCAAAACAGGTCAAATGTAAAACTCTTTTACATTTAAACTGTCAGATATTTAAATTGAGTCTTGACCTCAGTGCACAGAGGTCTCCATCGAAAATCAGATACTAAACCATTTATAAAACTGGTATCAAAACTAGATCCTCATTTTTCACAGGTATCAATATTTTTTAAAAAGTCTCACTGACAGAAATGAACCCCTCCTGAATCTGTTTATCCTGATCTTGAGCTGAATCTGAACAAGAATAAGACACAGAGACTAGAATAACACCATGAACCTACTGGACACAAAGTCTGAATACAAAACACAAGAGGTCAAAATAAATGAAACTTTAGATGATTCTTAACGTTTCATTAGACTGAAGTCGGGACGAGTTCTGCTCGAGACGGCTCCAGGAACAAACCCTTTTATTCAAATGTGCTGTATGTTTGTCCTCGTGTGGATCCTCAGGCCCGATGCAAAACGCAGCAGCTCTGTTTTGCATGAAGCTGATGAAGACTTCAGCAGGAGGAGGCTCATATTTCAACTTTTCACAGAAGGAACTTTAAAGATGCACCGTGTAACTTCTCCGGTTGAAGGGCCCGCCTCCAGCTTGTCCCTGTGAAGATGTTATGGCTTTATCTGGAATAATCCACAGTGTAGTTTTAAGTCTCTATGTTCTGAAACGTGTGTCAGATGCCCTCCCTCCAAACCAGAGCTGCTGTTTGTTATGTGGTGATTTGTTTTTTGTTCTTAATATTCCTCCTTAAATACTTGACGTGTTCTTACATAACGACGAGAGGCAGGTTTGTGGAGGAGAGTTACGCTCAAACCTTTTACTACGAGTCCAGGCCTGACGCCGCATTGTTCAGATTTTTTTACCCCACACTTTTACGGGTGACTCAGCACGTGGTAAAGATACACTGTGGAACTTTTCTGGTACAGGGTCTGCCACGTGCGTGTTTCCATGGAGATGATGTTGCTTTGTCTGGAATGTTCCACAGTACGATGATAAATGTACACATCCTGGATTTATTCAATTTGTTTTTTTTATTGTGTAAAAAAATACTTGAAAAACACATCTGAGTTGTGAGTTGGCCTGTCTCCATGGAGAGTGTGTGCTCCATTTAACCTTTAACCTTTATATTAAAAGAACAAAAATCTATTTGTTTTTATTTAAAGCTCCATGTTCCTCTGTCTCTGATCTGTTTTGATGTTTCCTCGTCTCAGACCTGGAGTTTGTTTTGTTTCTCACATGTTTCACTCACAAACCTGCAGATTTAGGCTGAGTTCTTCTCTCAAACAGAAAACACTCTGTTCCACCTTGTGATGTCATCATGTGGTGATACAGGAAGTGCTCCACTGTGTTTTGTTTAAACTCCACACACCTTTATTAGAATCATATGGATCATTTCAGCCAATCTACAACTGAACTAAAGGTAAAAGGAGCTGTTCACTTAAACGACCACTTGATGACATCACAAGGTGGAACAGAGCATTTTGAGCTTTGGAGATGTTACAGACGAATAATAAAGTGTTACTCAAACATGTGAATGAAACAAACACGCTCCAGGTCTGTTTTTGAGGAGTTAGAACATGGATCAGGGTCAGTTTGTGTGATACAGGAGCTTTAAATGTGTTTAAAATGATTTTGTTTGATGAACCTGAGGTGATGGAGGTGGATGTTGTTGTGAACCTGAGGTGATGGAGCTGATGGAGGTGGATGTTGTGAGCCTGAGGTGATAAAGGTGGATGTTGTTGTGAGCCTGAGGTGATAAAGGTGGATGTTGTTGTGAGCCTGAGGTGATGGAGGTGGATGTTGTGGTGAGCCTGAGGTGATGGAGGTGGATGTTGTGGTGAGCCTGAGGTGATGGAGGTGGATGTTGTGGTGAGCCTGAGGTGGTGGAGGTGGATGTTGTGGTGAACCTGAGGTGGTGGAGGTGGATGTTGTGGTGAGCCTGAGGTGGTGGAGGTGGATGTTGTTGTGAGCCTGAGGTGATGGAGGTGGATGTTGTGGTGAGCCTGAGGTGATGGAGGTGGATGTTGTGAGCCTGAGGTGATGGAGGTGGATGTTGTTGTGAGCCTGAGGTGACGGAGGTGGATGTTGTGAGCCTGAGGTGATGGAGGTGGATGTTGTGGTGAGCCTGAGGTGATGGAGGTGGATGTTGTGGTGGTGAGGAGGTGAGTTGTGACGGAGGTGGTGGATGTTGTGAGCCTGAGGTGGTGGAGGTGGATGTTGTGGTGAGCCTGAGGTGATGGAGGTGGATGTTGTGCCTGAGGTGATGGAGGTGGATGTTGTTGTGAGCCTGAGGTGATGGAGGTGGATGTTGTGGTTGTGGTGAGCCTGAGGGATGGAGGTGGATTTGTGGTGAGCCTGAGGTGGTGGAGGTGGATGTTGGTGAGCCTGAGGTGATGGAGGTGGATGTTGTGAGCCTGAGGTGGAGGTGGTGGGTGGATGTTGTTTTTTTGTTCTAGTTGTGATGTTTTGTTTGTTCATTGAACCAGGTCATTTTAATTGTTGCTTTTGCCAATTAGAGTCTCCAGTGTCATGTTCAGGTTAACAGCAACTATAACCTCCTCCTCTGCTCTGCTCCTCTGACCCTCTCCTCTGCTCCTCTGACCCTCTCCTCTGCTCCTCTGACCCTCTCCTCCTCTCCTCTGCTCCTCTCCTCTAACCCTGTATTTCCTGTGTCTTCAGTCCTGGCTGAGCTCCTCTCCTCCTCTTCTCTGGCTCCTCATATTAACCCTGTATTTTCCTGTGTCTTCAGTCATGGCTGAGTTGGCTGGGTTGGTGGCTCGTTTGGAGGTGGCGGTGGGGAGGCTGGAGGGCATGTCCGGAGGAGGAGGAGGAGGTGCTGCTCCTGCTGGTGGACGTGAGTATTGCATTCATTTACAAAAATGTAGGTTTTAGATGAATATTGCACAAATAAATATTATTCAACAGTCTTTGAATAAGCGGGTTCGTGTCTCCTTCAGCTGTGTCCAAGTTTGTGGAGGAGTTCGACGACATCGTGAGTGGAGCCGTGGCTCAGTATCTGTCCCTCAGTCAGAAGATCGGAGGAGACGTCCAGAAACATGTACGTAAAGTTTAAAGTTTTTCAATCGCACATTTAAAACGACTTCAGCTGAAAGTGCTGCCACATGAAGGTCAACACAAAACACACGATTCACAGGAAAAGAACAAAAAAACATCCAGATATCTGCCCACGAGTTTCTCCCTGGTATTTAAGACGGGGGGCGGACGGGGGGACGGGGGCGGGGGGGGGCTGACGGGGGGCGGACGGGGGGGCTGACGGGGGGGCGGACGGGGGGACGGGGGGACGGGGGGGACGGACGGGGGGGACGGACGGGGGGGGGCGGACGGGGGGCGGACGGGGGGGGACGGGGGGCGGACGGGGGGCGGACGGGGGCGGACGGGGGGCGGACGGGGGGCGGACGGGGGGGGCGGAATCAGGGGCGGACGGGGGGCGGACGGGGGGCGGACGGGGGCGGACGGGGGGCGGATGTGCGGGGCAGACAGAGGGCGCTGTTCCAGAGGGAGGCATGAGCCAGTTTCCTGTTGTTTGCAGTAGTGTGTACTGTATTCAGTTCTTGTGTATATATTTATATATGTGTGTGTATAATTACATAAATATATTCTTGTCTCAGGCCGACATGATGAAGCAGGGGTTTGCTGCTGTCAGACAGATCCTGCTGATCGCCTCCTCACATCAGAAACCCTCAGATGTAAGTACTGAATAGTACTGCGAATAGTACTGTGAAGAATACTGCAACTATCACCACGGCTACTAATACAACTACTATTATTACTACTACTGCGACCTCATAATGAGCTTTTTTCATACAAGTTGTCGTCATGTGAAGGAGAAATGATCCTGTTGGATTAGTTTGTTTTTTTGTTTAGTTTTTGTGTAGTTTAGTTTTAATTTTTTTTGTTTATTGCTTGTTTACTGTTTTGTATAGTAAACAACTGTTACAACTGTTGTACTGCTGTTTGATTAGTTGTTTTTTTTTTTTTTGTTTGTTCTGTTTGTTTTATTTGTTTACAGTTTGTTTGGTTGGTTGAACTGTTGTGTTCGCTCGGTTTACAGTTTGTTTTATTTGTTTACAGTTTTATTTATTTGTTTTTTGTTTGTTTGGTCCATAGACGTGTTGTTTTGTGTGTTTTATTAGTTTGTTTAGTTTGTTTGCTTGGTCTATAGACGTGTTGTTTGTTTTGTGTGTTTTGTTTGTTTGTTTGTTTAGTTTGTTTGGTCCATAGACGTGTTGTTTTGTGTGTTTTATTAGTTTGTTTGTTTGGTCCATAGACGTGTTGTTTTGTGTGTTTTATTAGTTTGTTTAGTTTGTTTGTTTGGTCCATAGACGTGTTGTGTTTGTTTTGTGTGTTTTGTTTGTTTGGTCCATAGACGTGTTGTTTTGTGTGTTTTATTAGTTTGTTTGTTTGGTCCATAGACGTGTTGTTTTGTGTGTTTTTTGTTAGTTTGTTTAGTTTTGTTTGTTTGGTCCATAGACGTGTTGTGTTTGTTTTGTGTGTTTTTTTAGTTTGTTTGGTCCATAGACGTGTTGTTTTGTGTGTTTTGTTAGTTTGTTTACAGCTCTGTTGTGTTTCAGTCGGCTCTCGGCGTCCTCCTTCAGCCCGTGTCTAAAGTGGTGACTCAGGTCCAAAACTTCCGTGAAGCCAATCGGACGTCTGCGCTGTTTAACCACCTTTCTGCGGTCAGCGAGAGCGTGGGCGCCCTCGGGTGGATCACTGTGGTAAGACGCTCACACGCAAACGTCTCAATGAAGTTTAGTTTAGTTTGTGTTTCAGGCGCTTCATAAACCTCAAGTGTTTCAGGCCAAATCCTCCAATACATCATGGTTTTCTGTTTTATTCCCTATGAATTTAACTAATAAAATAGATTTTCAGTTAATTTCCGAAACGTTTCTGAAGGGCAGGGCTGGACTGTAGGAGGACTGGCTGTAAACCTGCAGTAAAACGATCTAAGCTGATCACTGATTAAAAGTGTCTCTTAATCTGAGCAGGTCAGTCGCACAGTTCTGTGTTTCTCAAACCACAGAGTCTGTTTATACGAACACTAAAGATTTGAGCGAACTCCAACTACACGATAAGCTTTGAGAACGAGACGGGCTCCTCCTCTCGTCTCTTTTCCTGTCCTCTTTTCTCCCTCTTTCTTTCTCTCTGTGTGAAATCCATCATTATCCTGCTGTTCTTTTGAGTCTGACAGCTCCAGGAGAGACAGAGAGTGGGTCATTGAAGTGAAATGGACTCCAGAGTTCTGTGATGACGACGGTTTTTAAATGGTTTTCAGTGCTGGCATTTGACTGTTTCTTCCGTTTATTACATAATCATTGTTAATCAGTTATCAAGTGTTTTAGTTTTGTATTTCAACTTAAAACACAGAAAGACGAAGATCCAGGCTCAAATCTGGAGCTGTTAGATACTTGATAGTTTTGTAATTCAACCTCCAGGATTTTTAAGGTTGAGGTAAAATTATGTGTTTAACCTCAGTGTCTCTGGTTAAACCTGCATTTGACCCTCAGTGTCTCTGGGTTAAACCTGCATTTGACCCTCAGTGTCTCTGGGTTAAACCTGCATTTGACCCTCAGTGTCTCTGGGTTAAACCTGCATTTGACCCTCAGTGTCTCTGGGTTGGACTTATCAGGGATTTCTTTGGTGTCTGTTCAGAAAACGTGTTGTCTTACTCCATGTTTTGTTTCAGGCTCCTAAACCAGGCCCGTATGTGAAGGAGATGAACGACGCCGCCATGTTCTACACCAACCGTGTGCTCAAAGACTACAAGGACAAGTACGGCCCTCACTGTGTTACTGATAATGAACGAGGCATTAGACTAGGGTCTGAGGGCGTTAGACCCGGAGCGTGGGGGGCGTTGGACCCGGAGCGTAGGGGGTGTTAGACCATCAGTGTAGGTGGTGTAGGCGGTGGGCCTGGAGTGTAGGTGTAGGGGGTTACGAGCTCTAAACTGATAAGTAACGGCTCTATAACACATTTGGATCAGTTTTATCTTATTTTAGTTTAAATAAATGCAGTTTATTCTGCTCTGGCATCAGCAGAGACTTGAAGCTCTAGTGTCAGTCTGTGTCAGAGCTGAAAAAACTGGATGGATGCCTCCTTAATCCCAAACAGTCTGTTCTTCATTCTAATTCTGGATAATTGGTAAAAAATCATCTTTGACTGTTGTTTGTCTCAGAGATAAGACTCACACGGAGTGGGTGAAGGCCTATCTCTCCATTTGGACTGAGATGCAGAATTACATCAAAAAGCACCACACGACCGGCCTGGTCTGGAGCAAGACTGTGAGTGACACCAGCTCATTCTGACGTCAGGGGATTATCAGCCCGTTTCACACTGTGACTCCTCTCCCTGCTCCCTCTCCTCTCTCCTCTTTCTCTCTCAGGGTCCCGTGGCCTCGGCCTCCGCCGCTCCTCCTGCGCCCTCCGGGGGGTGCCCTCCTCCCCCTCCACCCGGGCCCCCTCCTCCCCCTCTGGACCTGAGCACCGGAGGAGGCGGAGACTCTGGAGCCGACAACCGCAACGCTCTGTTCGCCTCCATCAACCAGGGGGCAGACATCACTAAGGGTGGGTCCCACGTGGGCCCAGTCTGGTCCCGTCCCACCGACTCGGCTCATGGACGTGTTTAATATAACTGTGTTTCCTCTTTAGGCCTGAAGCACGTGTCTGATGACCAGAAGACCCATAAGAATCCAAACCTGAGGGGGGCTGGATGTCCCGTGCGCTCGGGGCCCAAACCCTTCTCCGCTGGCCCTAAAGCGGCTGCTCCGGCTCAGGCTCTGCCCCCCGTCCTGGAGCTCGACGGGAAGAAGTGGAAAGTGGTGAGTGTCGGAGGCTGGAGCTGATGATGCTGGTCTCTGTATTTAACCAAACAAATGTCAGTGTTTCTCCCTCTTTACTGTTTCTGAGGATCAGACTGGTCTAAATGGAGACACCTGGGACATTTCTTTTATACAAAACCAGTGATTTGACACAGTTTTATTCATCTCCTGGGACAGGAGACATGGGGCTCAAACCTGGGACAGTCCTGGGTCACTGGGGACGTCTGGTCGATCTGAACTCAGAGACGATTAACCCTGACAGTTCCATCTAATATTCGTCTTTTGTTTTGTAGGAGAACCAGGAGAACGCCCAGAATCTTGTGATCCGTGACACAGAACTCAAACAGGTGGTTTATGCTTTTAAATGTAACAAGAGCACGCTGCAGGTGAAGGGCAAGATCAACTCCATCACTCTCGGTACGACCCCCCGGACTCACTCTGAACTACTCCCACCTCTGCCTCTAAACCTGCTCCTTCTGTTCACAGACAACTGTAAGAAAATGGGTTTGGTGTTTGACGATGTGGTGGGAATCGTGGAGGTGATCAACTGCAGAGACGTCAAAATCCAGGTGAGAGGACCTGTCCACACCTGATGATGTCATCAGGTGTAAATCCAGAAGAGCTTCTGCATTTTTATTAGGGCTGCACCGATCCAGCTTTACCGATACTGATACTTTGACTTAAAGTATCTGTCACACAGTTCACTTAAGAAAAATGACCACAATTGGATCCATTTTGAAATATCTTGACTCAAAACAACTTTGTATGAATAAAAGTTCAAACGTTATGGGACGTCCTGGGACATCAGCCTGTAAATATTCTCCTTACATCAAATTAAATCAAATTAAACGGCCGACCAGGATATCGGCTGAATTGATATTATGGGGCCGATACCTGATCCAGTAAAACTTCAGCGTCAGTGTTAGGACGTCAATTATTTACGTCACGTCCAGTTTGACATAAACCTGAGAGATTATTAGTCCATAAAGACACAAAACACTTGACCCGAGTCTGAATTTGTGAATCTCTAGAGTCTGAAGAGTGTGGGTCTCAGGGGTCTGAGGGGTCTGAGGGGTCTGAGGGGTCTGAGGGGTCTGAGGGTTCTGAGGGGTCTGGGGGAGACATTCAGACACGGGCTCTAGTTTCATTTTTCATCTGTACATTTCAAACGATTTTTTTCTCTTGTACATGTGCAGGGACACGGCTCTGGTCAGACTTGTTACATTGTTTGATTTCCAGGTGATGGGAAAAGTCCCGACCATCTCCATCAACAAGACGGACGGCTGCCACGTTTATCTGAGCAAAGACTCTCTGAGCTGTGAGGTCATCAGCGCCAAGAGCTCCGAGATGAACGTCCTCGTCCCCAACAAAGACGGGGAGTTTGTGAGTCAATCCTCTGCACTATATGACCCTCTGCTCCTCTGACCCTGTCCTCTGCTCCTCTGACCCTCTGACCCTCTCCTCTGCTCCTCTGACCCTCTCCTCCTCTGACCCTCTGCTCCTCTGACCCTCTCCTCTGCTCCTCTGACCCTCTGACCCTCTCCTCTGCTCCTCTGCTCCTCTGACCCTCTCCTCCTTTGACCCTCTGACCCTCTCCTCCTCTGACCCTCTGACCCTCTCCTCTGACCTCTCCCTCCTCCTCTGACCCTCTGACCCTCTCCTCTGCTCCTCTGCTCCTCTGACCCTCTCCTCCTTTGACCCTCTGACCCTCTGCTCCTCTGCTTCCTCTGCTACAACTGTTTAAATGCTCATTTCTTGGGGGAAAAACATTGTCAGATCTTTAATATTTTAACTCAGTTTCTCCTTGTACTTTTTGTGGTTCTCGATTCTGAACTTGTTTTTAGTCCCAGTTTAATCTGTGGGTTTGTTGTAGATCTTTGTCCTGCTCACAGAGGCGTTCTGCAAAATCAACTTTTTATTTAGTTTTCCTTGTGTTGAGATGGAGCTCTGAAGAGGGGAGTGACTTAGCACAGAGAGCAAAAGGGGAGGGTCTCAGAGCATCGAAAACAAAAGTGAAACAAATCTTTATTTTGGGCGAATATAACATTTTCAAAACAAAGAATAACATGGAGCTGTAAATGTGACAGTAAACGCCCCTGTTTTAAGACATGTTTCTTTTCTTCCTCAGAGCGAGATGCCGGTGCCAGAACAGTTCAAGACCATCTGGGACGGACACAAGTTGGTCACCACGGCAACAGAAATCGCCGGATAAAATTGTTCACCTCAAATCCATTTTCACAATTTTCTAATTTCAAAAAAATGCCTCATTCCTCCTGACTGACCCCAGCACCAGCTCCACCGCAAGACTGGCACCTCAAACACTTCCTCATTCTCAGCCAATCAAATCACAGCTTCAGCTCCGACAGCCAATGAGAGGGCTGCTCTGTTTATGCAGCCTTCCAGCCAATCACGAGGGAGCGTTCAGAAAACAAACATAAGGCCAGTGAGCAACAGCGACTAAACTACACAAAACTGTATTTTAAATGGATAAAGAGTCAGATATTTTTCACTTTTGACTCGTTTAGATTTAAATTTACTACAAAAAGTCAAAAGTACTTCAGCCAAACAGTGTAATGCCGAACTCTGATGTACTAAAAGATTTATTCTTACTGTGGGTGGCCTTGCCTCGCCTCTCCACTGATCTGGCCTGTCACTTGGTCATTTGGCATCATCTGTTCCTTAGAGATGGATGTGTTTTAATGCCCGACTGTGGAACATTTTAGACAAACTTTACGTCTCGATAGACTTAAATGACTCGTCTCTGGAGACGTTTAAAAATGCTTTTTGAGCTCTAGATCTTCTCCTCTCGTCTCCATGGAGATGTTATTACTTTGCCTGGAATATTCCACAGTATGACATTAAAACGATCGAGCTCCACAAAGGCAAGATTACACCATGTTACAGGTCAGATCTGTGGAGGGGACGGGGTGTTTTTGAATAAGGGCGAGATGAATGGGTTTAATGCCATAGTTACGAACATTAAAGACAAAGCAGTAACATCTCCATGGAGACCAGATGTACAACATGGTCTCTGTCAGTGTGGGGTGAGATTCTCGTTTAAATTTGGGGATGTGCCGATACGATACTGGGATCAGATACTGGGATCTGATATGGTATTGGAGGTGTGACGTCACTCGTTAATAAAAAATCCATCAAAATGACTCAGATCTTCAAATAAATCTAAACGAGTCAAAACTGATCAAATTTGAGAATATTTTAAACTCATTTAAAATAAATCCAGTTGTTTTTGTCATGTAAAAATTGCCAATCGCTTGAATAAACTTAGAATAAACGTAGGACAGAGTAGTTTTTCCACGCCGTCGTTTGGCTTTTATATTTAAGGTTAAAGCTTGTGGTTTCAGCTCGTTTCAAAAGAATCTGAGGTTTTCACTTCAGAAATACCTGGATTTCTTCTGCTTTGTTCCACTGTTTCGGGTCCAATCGTTAATGTCTTTTTTTTGTCATTTTGATGCAAATATTCACTGAACGATCTTAAACATGTCGCTCTGTGGAGACGTCAGAGCTGTGTCCACAGATCACTCCAGATATATCACTAAACATCACAATTGAGTCATTCCATTAAAACGATGTGAAAATGTCTGAACTTTAAAGAAGTTTTACTGTAACATCTGAAGTTCAGACTCGAGTCTTAAGTTTCAGACGCAGAAACTGTAAAAACGTCTTAAGTTCTGTTTTTTGTGTCTTGTTCTGTTTTTGGGTCCAGACGCTCATTTGAAAACATCAATAAAAAGATGCAATAAATGAACTTTGTGTGTGTGATGCTAACTGTAGGCACTGCTCTGTCTGATGGTCTGTTACACTTTAATGCAGCTTTGGTTTAACACAATCTGACTTGGCAGCACAAATCACCTGTTGTAGTCAATCCCTCTCAATGTTAGGCTTGTGGGCGGAGCCTCGTACAGACTCGTACTGCTAACCGTAAGGAGGGTTTGATCCCTAGATTACTCAAAGACGCATGGATGACTCTAAAACCTCTTCAGACGTGTTTTTGATTAGGAGCAGCATTGGAACATGGGAGAACGTTCCAGAAAGTCCATTTTGCAGAACACTTCCTCTTTAAACTCATGTGTCACTCGTCTCACTGGCGCCCTCCTGTGGCCCCTGGTGTTCACAGCGGTCTCCCATCCAAGTACTACGTAATAATTGGAGAGTATTTATAATAGTTTTTTGATTTTGACACCTGCGAACATTGCGGATCTGCTTTCGATACTCGTTTTAGTATCGATTAGCATCAGATCGATACTTTTGGCGATCTAAAATAGTTTTTTTTAATTGAGAGCCACATTTAGCCACATCTGAAAACTGACAGAAAACAGATTTATTTGTACATTTTATTTCATTTGGACAGTTTCCTCAGCACAAACGTAAAATCATTTAAAAACATAAAAAAGACAGAATCAGATCATCTCATGTTTCCACCTCATCAGATAAAATCACAGGTAAAACAAAATGGCGGCTGTTAAAGGTCAAAGTTCGTAGCGACGTCACTGGAAAAGTCAAGGTAAAGATGCACTATGGAACTTTTCTGCTGGAGGGTCAGTGCTCTGCTTCTCCACAGATCTGACCTGGAACTTGGCCTGGTAGAGTCATATTTGTCTCCATGGAGATGGTTTAATGCCACACTGTGGAACACGACCCTCCACAAAGTGACACAGTGCAGCTTTACCAGGTTTTCGTGTTTTTCTGACTCGTTTGGTGGGATCCGGCTCTTTGCTGTGACGTTTACGGCTCCGTCGGCTCCAACTGGGCCCCGCAGGTTTTAAAATATGTAAATTATAACGGTGTGAGAACCATAAAGACACAAGCTCGACAGGTTTACGTGTGTTTTGTGATTCGTGTGACTCGCTGCAGTTTAAACCAGCCTCGTACAAAATGAAAGTGCAGGTATCAGTGCCTTTGTTACAGTATTTTGAGCAGAATTTTGATTTAAATGTTATTTCAGGTTATTTTTTTGATGATTTTTGAGATTATTCTTAAACTCGGAGGAACGGGAGCAGGTTTTCTATGAACCACTCGCGGGTGAACTGCAGGTGATCTCCTTCAGTTTTCAGAAATACTAACTTTCCAGCTTTGTCCATCGTGGCGAGTCCCAAACGATCCTGGAAAACAACGAGTTTTAAATGATAAACACGACAAATGAGTTTATTATTTGTAAAAAAAAAAAAACATTTGAAACATCATCAAATAAATAAAGAAGGAAAGAAAGAAAAAAGAATAAATAAATAAAAGAAAGAATCAATGTGGTGATGTTTCAAATGGATTTTACTCCTTTCAAAATCTGATCCTTTCTTCATAAAACACACTTTACATTATTGTCATTGATAATATTTCTACAAAACAAAATAAAAAAAAACCCACTAACATTTCCTGGGGGTGTGACGCTACCTGGAGGCACTGCCCTGTCTGAAGTTCGACTTTAATCTGAGTTTTGTTTTGACACGATCTGACCATAAAGAGCCGATTTATCTGAACTAAAACAGGTGATTTGTGTCTGTTAAACATGTCCCTCTAAAAAAACATCTCAGGCACAAGCTAGCATTAGCATTAGCATTAGCATTAGCATTAGCCAACAGTTTTTCAGTTCAGTTTGTGTAAAATCAAACTCCTGAACAGGACCATGAGCTCGGACAGACCACAGACTCGTGGGAATCGGCTCTTTAGTCTTTAGCCATTCTCTGGTCAGTCTGTCCCAGGGCAGCTGTGGCGACAGGAGCAGTGACATCACTGACCATCGGGGGCGTCTGTTTGTGTCATAAAAGTAAAAGTCCTGTTTTCATCAGTACAACAGTCTGAGGTTCAGGTCGAGCTCGTTCTCACTAAACTAGACTTTGACTTAGAGGTTCCAGCCCGACTCAACCTTTGAGCAAGACACTTCCCTCCAGAGCATCTGATTTACAACAGACGTTTTATTTTTTTAAAGAGCAGCGTGTGGACTCACCTCTTTGTAGAGCTGACTCTCCTGCAGCGTCTCCGTCTCTTTGGCCTGACCCGTTTTAAGGAACCCGAACCACTGCAACAAGAACAGAGCGGGATTAGAACCACTGCAACAAGAACAGAGCGGGATTAGAACCACTGCAACAAGAACAGAGTGGGATTAGAACAACCGCGACAAGAACAGAGTGGGATTAGAACCACAGCGACAAGAACAGAGCGGGATTAGAACCACCGCGACAAGAGCAGAGCGGGATTAGAACCACTGCAACAAGAACAGAGCGGGATTAGAACCACCGCGACAAGAACAGAGCGGGATTAGAACCACCGCAACAAGAACAGAGCGGGATTAGAACCACGCGACAAGAACAGAGCGGGATTAGAACACCGCAACAAGAACACAGAGCGGGATTAGAACCACTTTAACAAGAACAGAGCGGATTTAGAACCACTGCAACAAGAACAGAGCGGGATTAGAACCACCGCGACAAGAACAGAGCGGGATTAGAACCACCGCGACAAGAACAGAGCGGGATTAGAACCACCGCAACAAGAACAGAGCGGGATTAGAACCACTGCAACAAGAACAGAGCGGGATTAGAACCACCGCGAAAAGAACAGAGCGGGATTAGAACAACCGCGAAAAGAACAGAGCGGGATTAGAACCACCGCAACAAGAACAGAGCGGGATTAGAACCACCGCGAAAAGAACAGAGCGGGATTAGAACAACCGCGAAAAGAACAGAGCGGGATTAGAACCACCGCAACAAGAACAGAGCGGGATTAGAACCACTGCAACAACAAGAGCAGAGCGGGATTAGAACCACCGCGAAAAGAACAGAGCGGGATTAGAACAACCGCGAAAAGAACAGAGCGGGATTAGAACCACTCCAACAAGAACAGAGCGGGATTAGGACCACTTAGTACCTCAGTATAGTACGTGCAGTAGTAGTACATGCAGTATAAGTACGTGCAGTAGTAGTACATGCAGTATAAGTACATGCAGTAGTAGTACATGCAGTATAAGTACGTGCAGTAGTAGTACATGCAGCATAAGTAAGTGTAGTAGTAGTACATGCAGTACAAGTACGTGCAGTAGTAGTACATACAGTACAAGTACGTGCAGTAGTAGTACATGCAGTACAAGTACGTGTAGTAGTAGTACATGCAGTATAAGTACGTGCAGTAGTAGTACATGCAGTATAAGTACATGCAGTAGTAGTACATGCAGTATAAGTACGTGCAGTAGTAGTACGTGCAGTATAAGTACGTGCAGTATAAGTACATGCAGTATAAGTACGTGCAGTAGTAGTACATGCAGTATAAGTACGTGCAGTAGTAGTACATGCAGTATAAGTACATGCAGTAGTAGTACATGCAGTATAAGTACGTGCAGTAGTAGTACATGCAGCATAAGTAAGTGTAGTAGTAGTACATGCAGTACAAGTACGTGCAGTAGTAGTACATGCAGTATAAGTACGTGCAGTAGTAGTACATGCAGTATAAGTATGTGCAGTAGTAGTACATGCAGTATAAGTATGTGCAGTAGTAGTACATGCAGTATAAGTACATGCAGTATTAGTACATGCAGTATAAGTACGTGCAGTAGTAGTACATGCAGTATAAGTACGTGCAGTAGTAGTACATGCAGTATAAGTACGTGCAGTAGTAGTACATGCAGTATAAGTACGTGCAGTAGTAGTACATGCAGTATAAGTACGTGCAGTAGTAGTACATGCAGTATAAGTACGTGCAGTAGTAGTACATGCAGTATAAGTACGTGCAGTAGTAGTACATGCAGTATAAGTACGTGCAGTAGTAGTACATGCAGTATAAGTACCTCAGTGTCCACAGGGTCGACTACACTGTCCTGCAGGAACTTCACCATCACAAACTTCTCCAACTTCTGCAGATTTTTCTTGTACGTTTCATTCACCTCCTGGAAATAAACATTTAAACTGAACCGTCTCAGAGTTTTACTTCAGGATTCTCACGACTTCTGTGTTTAGAAAAAGTAAAAATAAATAAATAAAAACCTTAAATGAGGAAGCGAGATGTTTGAGTCATAGACTGTTTATATAAATGGACAAAGCTAACGTGCTAACGTGCTAACGTGCTAACGTGCTAACGTGCTAGCCACCGCGTTATAAACAGGAAGTGATCGTTTAACTGCTCCATCCACCAACGCTGTCAATCAAACCTGTTGCTAACGCTAACAGCATTAATGTTCAGATGTGGAATTACAGACAGAAAAATGAAATAAAAACCCAGGACAAAAAATCAAACAAAAAAAACAAACAAAAAAAACTCAAAATGACAAAAAAAAACAAAAAAAAAAACAAAACCTCAACTCAAAAAATAAAAAAATTAACTCAAGATAACAAGTTCAAGATAAGAAGATAAAAAAAAAAAAAAAAAAAAAAAAAAAAAAAAAGACCTACTCAAAATAACAAAAAATAAATAAACTCAGAAGAAACTAAAAAAAAAAAAATTAAAAGTAAACTCAAAATAATAATAATTAAAAAAAGAAAATAACAAAAAAAAAAAAAAAATGAAGAAAATAATAATAAAAAAAAAATTCATAAATAAACTAAAAAAAAAAAAAAAAAAAAAAAAAAAAAATATATATATATATATATATATATATATATATATATATATATATATATATATATATATATATATATATATATATATATATAATCATATATATATAAAAAAAAAAAACTCAGCATAACTAAAAAAAAAACTAAACAAAAAAAACCCAACTAAATAATAAATAATAATAATTTTTAAAAAACGAACCCAGGATCATGTAGAGGGTTAATATGAACATTTTAGACCAAAATGAGTCTGAAGCAGCAGGGACAGAGAGAGACAGTTTTTAGTTTCTGAGTCGATGGAGGAGGAAGTGCATCATGATCACTTCCTGTTTGGCGTTGACAGTTTAGCTCTGTGCGTTTATAAATATGTGTCACTCACTCTCTCCTGGTTGATGTCGGCCAAGAACAGACTGTGTTTCTTGTAGAGGTCGTCGTTCAGAGGGTCGTGCCAGTACTCCGCCTGCACCAGACTAACACACATATAAACTCACACATGACCTGTGAAAGATGCACTGTGGGACTTTTCTGCTGGAGGGTCCGTCACTTTGTAGTAGTATTGTAGTATTATAGTATTGATAAAGAGTATTATGATAAAGAGTATTATGGTATATATATATATTCTATGGAGTATTGTGGATAAAGTGGCTGATCCTCTGTGTCTTTGTGGAAGTCACCGACGTCTTGATCATGATCAAACTTTTATATTGGTGGAAATTGTCAGTTTTTCATGGACAAATGGAAGAATCCACTAGAACCAGTCGGACTTAAGAGTCAAACAGACTCAGATGGACAGACACTTAGGATTTGGACACAGATCTGTCTGGACCTTGTCGTGTTTCAGTCTGTTCTGTGTTGATCATGTGTTTGGTTTGTTTCATGTTGTATATAATAAATAAATAAGTGACATCTCCATGGAGACGAGCGGGTGACGGACAGGAGCAGGTGACGGACAGGAGCAGGTGACGGACAGGAGCAGGTGACGGACAGGGGCACAGTGTGACTTTAAAACACAGACTCACTGTTTCTGGATCCAGTCGCTGTAGGCTCCGGCGTTCAGAGCCTCACGGATGTAGTCACAGATTTTTGATGTTTCTCCTGGACATCTGGGGAAACCATAAACTCCTGAAGCACAAAGAGAACACGAGGTTCAGTTTAGAGAAACATAAACTCCAGAAGCACGCGGGTTGTGCGGGGTCGTTTTGCAGGTCATGGGGGGGTCGAGTCTTGGCGTGGGTCGTGGGGGGGGTCGCGGGGCAGGTCACAGGTCACGGGGTCGTACCTTGGTGTTGTCCTCCCACAGAGATGAGTGTTTTCATTGGAGGATTCGGGCAGCGCTGAGCCACTGCTCTCCTGAAAACACAAAGGTGAACATGTTCAGACTGACACGAGCTGAAGGAGAGGAGGAGGAGGAGGAGGAGGAGGGAGAGGAGGAGGTGGAGAAAGAAGAAGGAATAAAGTTTTCTGTTTTGGTTTCTATATTATTGTTCATCATCTATATTTATTTATACAACATACGGCACTTTAAATGTGTTTATGACAGAATCAGGACCAGGTCCAGGACCAGGACCAGGACCAGGACCAGGACCAGGACCAGGACCAGGACCAGGATATTTATAGATTCATTTTACTCCTCATTAAATATTTTTAAATTTAATTTCAGTTTTATTTAGTGAAAAGACTTAACGTTACAGGTCTTATATGACTCTGTTTCATGTTTGAGTTTGAGTAACTCTTTATTATCAGTCTGAACATGCACACAGCTGCCCATAGGGGGCGCCGACAGGGTTTACACACACAGCTGCCCATAGGGGGCGCCGACAGGGTTTACACACACAGCTGCCCATAGGGGGCGCCGACAGGGTTTACACACACAGCTGCCATAGGGGGGGCGCCGACAGGGTTTACACACACAGCTGCCCATAGGGGGCGCCGACAGGGTTTACACACACACAGCTGCCCATAGGGCGGGCGCGACAGGGTTTACACATGCAGCTGCCCATAGGGGGCGCTGACAGGGTTTACACACACAGCTGCCCATAGGGGGCGCCGACGGGGTTTACACACACAGCTGCCCATAGGGGGCGCCGACGGGGTTTACACACCACAGTTTTCTAACGTGGAAGTCAGTGGGTTTTATTTCTTGGTTTAGATGAATATTGTGATTTAAAATGTGTAAATTATGACAGAGATGAGAACCATAGAGACACAACAGGACTGATTTAAACATGTGAATGAAACAAACACAAGTCCAGGTTTGTGACGAGGAAACAGAACAGATCAGAGAATAGTGTAAAATGGGCCTTAAACACAGTCTCTGAGTCTAAACCAAAACGATGTGAGCTTCATACGTACAGAAATTGCGCCCCCTGGGAGAAGCCCATGGCGTTGTAGCCTCCCTGAAGCTTTGGGTCCTGGGCCAGTTTTTCACAGACCATCGCCACCTGCTCATTCACCTCCATGAAGAAGCCATTTTCAGTGTCCTGCCGAGCCAAAAACCTCAAATTAATCCAGCGTGTCCAACTTAAAATGGAAGAAATGAGAAACTGGTTTAAAAATGTCACAGTATTTTTATGGATCAAAGCGAAGGCGAAGAGTTCAGCTCGAGTTTACTCTGAATCTCATTTACAGACACGACTCTTGGGCAATAATCCCTGACGTAACATGAGCCACTGGTTCTGCAAGAAACGCCACGGGGACATTTCAATCAAACCTGGAATAGAGAGAAGTCTGCGAGGCTTTCAGGAGCCGCCTCGCAAAATTGGAAAATCTAGAGTTACAAATTTAAGCCTGAAATTCAGACTTTTCAGAACAATGTACAGTAAGAACCAGAGTCATCCTGGAGTTTAGAGCTTCACAAACATGTTCTGAAATAAACCAGACTCCTGTTTTAAGTTTATCTACAACACGAGTCCACGACGTCATTTAAAGAGTTTCACACAAAAAAAAACATTTAAAGAGTTTCACACAAAAAGAAACATTAAAATCACAAATCAACAAATAAAACATAGAAAACATCATAAAATGAACATTAAAAGAGAAGATGGAATCAGAACGTCATGTTTAGTCCTGGTTTATTCCAGGTTTAGTCCCAATTTAGTCCCGGTTTAGACCCGGTTTAGTCCTGGTTTAGTCCAGGTTTAGACCCGGTTTAGACCCGGTTTAGACCCGGTTTAGACCCGGTTTAGACCCGGTTAAGTCGTGGTTTAGTCCAGGTTTAGACCCAGTTTAGACCCGGTTTAGACCCGGTTTAGTCCCGGTTTAGTCCCGGTTTAGACCCAATTTAGACCCGGTTTAGACCCAATTTAGACCCGGTTTAGACCCGGTTTAGTCCTGGTTTAGTCCCTGGTTTAGTCCCTGGTTTAGTCCCTGGTTTAGTCCCTGGTTTAGTCCTGGTTTAGTCTCGGTTTAGTCCTGGTTTAGTCCCGGTTTAGTTCCGGTTTCTTTCTTGTTTCTTCTTCTTGTCAAACAGACACATCAGTTTAAACAGATTCTGGTTCATTTCTGTCAATGAGACTTTTTTAGTATCGATGTGAAAAATGAGGATCTAGTTTTAGTATCGATCAGGATGTTTTTGCCGACCCCGTTTCACATCGTTACTATAAACACAACTCTTACACAAATACGTGGACCAATGTTAAAACAGTTTCACCTCGATGACGTTCTTCCCGATCATGAGCGACAGGACGTAGACTCCGGGGATCTGCTGCTCCATCAGTTTCTTGATGGAGCCCATACTCAGAGGGTTACAGCAGCTGTCACCTGAACAAACACACCTCACTAATGTCACACTGCAGCTGACCTCAACAGCATCCCCTGGGGTGTGACGCTAACTGTAGGCACTGCTCTGTCTGAAGCTCCATTACTCAGGTTAAATTAAAGCTCAGATTAAAGTTTAAGACAATCCTGTGTGAGTCCGAGCTCATGGATCTGTTTAAGAGTTTGATTTTACACAAAAAGGGCGAGAGACTGAAAAACTGGTGGCTAATGCTAATGCTAGTGCTAGTTAGCTTGTTTGTGTGATGTTATTTGAGAGGGACTTTTTTAACAGCACAGACCAGATGTTGTAGTTCAGATAAGTCAGATCTTTATGGTCAGATTGTGTTAAAATAAAACTCAGATTAAAGTCTCACAGAGCTTCAGACAGAGCAGTGCCTACAGTTAGCAGGGATGCATCACATCAGATATCGGCGCAGATACTGAAAAACGTGCTGGATCGGTTCAGTGGACGTCTCCTGTTTAAACTGATGTGATGAGACGAGGTCGAGTCCTAGAAAATCTCAGAATGTTTGAACTTTTATTTACACAAAGTCGTTCTGTCGATACTTGAGACATGTCCAACATGAGACATGTCCATCAAAACATGAGACATGTCCATCAAAACATGAGACATGTCCATCAAAACATGAGACATGTCCATCACCTCATCACCTCAGGAGAGTCAAACACACGAGAGTCAACAGGCGAGTTTATCCTGAGTTAAAACTAACTCCATCCCGGTTTAGTCCTCATTTAATCCCGTTTAGTCCTGGTTTAGTCCTGGTTTAAACCTGGTTTAATCCTGGTTTAGTCCTGGTTTAGACCTAGTTTACTCCTGGTTTAGTCCTGGTTTAATCCTCATTTAGGTTTAGATCTAGTTTGGTCCCAGTTTAGACCTGGTTTAGTCTTGGTTTAGTCTTGGTTTAGTCCTCATTTAGTCCTAGTTAGTTAGTGCTGATCATAAACGTCTAAAATGGTGCTTAAAGTTGTGATTTGTTTTCCTTTTTTCTCAAACTTCTGACACT
Organism: Periophthalmus modestus; assembly: GCA_019594935.1. Classification (NCBI taxonomy): domain Eukaryota; kingdom Metazoa; phylum Chordata; class Actinopteri; order Gobiiformes; family Gobiidae; genus Periophthalmus; species Periophthalmus modestus. The sequence goes on along the minus strand of JAIEZT010001318.1, from coordinate 12,658 downwards.
ACAGCCAAAGTCAACGTCACTTGAAAAAGTTTTTTATAGGATTCGTGGTCACAAATTGGTTGTCACCTGCAGCATATACATTAAAATGTTTATTAATTAGTAATAAATCATTTCCCTGAACATGTGAGTGTTTGTGAATAATCCCGCAGTAGTTCAGCTGTTTTCTGATGAGTTTTAATCATAAATAAAACTCTTAAATCTCACCCATCCCGTGCCAAATCACCACTGGGATCGATCCATTGTTGGGCTTTAAAAGTGGATTTCCTCCAACAAACAGCAGAGAAACAGCGGAGAGAAAACACACGAACAGCGCCGCCATGATTCTGCAACAAAACAAAAAGATGAGAGTCAAATGAGTCACGAGGATGAGACTTTAATCTGCAAACTGAACAGAAACACACCACAAACAGGACAACAATCAACTATTCTACTTATGGAACAACGAGGCACGAAATGAGTCAACGTAAAAAAGCGATATCGTCAGCTAGCAGTGTGTGAAATTAGGATTAAAAACAAAATAAAACGTTTTAAAAATCCAAAACATTACCGACTCTTCACTTCCTGGTTGTTTGAAGAAGAGGCGGTCACGTGACACTGTTTGGATCCAACAGCCAATCAGAATCCAGACACGTAAAGAGGGCGGAAGTGCAAGAGTTTTTCGTGATTAGCCACTTTTTTTTTTGCTTTTGGGGATTCAATCTTGTTTAATCTGATTTATGGATATTTTCTGGGAGGTGACACTTTAGTTCGTCTTTATAATGATTTGCACCTGAATACGTCGCGTTTAAAAGGATAAATTTAACGAAACATGGCGCATTTGGGCATTTAGCTTGTGATGCTAGCTTGTTTTTGGGGTTCACTCCTGAGCTGTTCGTGCGTGTTTCAACAAGATAAACTCAAACACCAGGGAAGTATTCGTTTTAAAGGGACGTAGGCTGAAGAGACAGGGCTGAACATGTCTATTCAGTACGACGAGGCCGGTCTGTCGGGGAGTTTTGGCTCTTTTCCCAAGAGTTTTGATTATGGAGCAGAGGAGCCTGAGGTCCAGAGCCCCTCACCCAGCGACAAACCCCGGATCCTGCTGATGGGACTGAGGAGGAGCGGAAAATCCTCCATCCAGAAGGTCAGACTCACTCCAACAAACTCATCACACGGTCCTCTAAGACTCTGCTTTAGGAACACAACTTAAACTGCACATGAGACTGAAAACACAACTTAAACTGCACATGAGACTGAAAACACAACTTAAACTGCACATGAGACTGAAAACACAACTTAAACTGCACAAGAGACTGAAAACACAACTTAAACTGCACATGAGACTGAAAACACAACTTAAACTGCACAAGAGACTGAAAACACAACTTAAACTGCACAAGAGACTGAAAACACAACTTAAACTGCACATGAGACTGAAAACACAACTTAAACTGCACAAGAGACTGAAAACACAACTTAAACTGCACATGAGACTGAAAACACAACTTAAACTGCACATGAGACTGAAAACACAACTTAAACTGCACATGAGACTGAAAACACAACTTAAACTGCACATGAGACTGAAAACACCAGTTTACAGCACAATCCATCTGTTTACAGCTCAATACACGCACAAAGAGCTTTACAGAGTGAGAAACACATGAAAATCACAAATCAAAACTTCAATAATCGTCAATAAATCCAACATTAAAGGAGAAAAGTGCAGAATTTCAGTCACATGCAGATAAACATTTACTCAGTTCTGACCTCTGACCTCTGACCTCTGCTTCAGTGTTTCATCTCCACATTTGACTGTAGTAGTAGTAATAGTTGTATAGAGATCTAGTCGTAGGTGTAAGTTTATATTGTGAATCCTCTGTGATGTTTCTCCACAGCAGACGGTGTTGAATGTTCTCTCTCTGTTTTCTTAAAGTCGATGGTGTTACATGTGCAACAATCCTCTGGTCAAGAAGACCTGAGAGCAGCTCGTGTGTCATAAAACTCCTCTAAATCACACTTTACTCTGACTCTCTCGATGTTTGATGTTTGATGGTTGTTTTTGAATTCTGCTTCTCCCCAGGTTGTGTTTCATAAAATGTCACCCAACGAGACTTTATTTCTGGAAAGTACAAATAAAATCTACAAAGACGACGTCTCCAGCACCTCCTTCGTACAGTTCCAGATCTGGGATTTTCCGGGACAGGTGGATTTTTTTGACCCGACGTTCGACAGTGAGATGATTTTCAAAGGAACCGGAGCGCTCATCTTTGTCATCGACGCACAGGTTTGAACCAGTCAGGATCTTATTCATATTATTATTATTATTATTGAGTTTTGGGTTATTTTAATATGTACTACATGTAGTACATATAAAAATACTGTAGTACATGCAGTATTTCACCAGATGGATAGATGTATTCAGAATGCCCTTTTTTATCTGTTGTCTCTTTATTTGGCGTCTCTTTATTTCTCGTGGTCTCATTTATTTGTTGTCGTCTTTGTTCTTCTCGTCTTTTCTTTCGATTGATCCGACCTGATTAACGATACATTGTTTCGCTCTTGATTAGTTTGATTAAATTAAATAGTTATCTAATCAATCACTGATAAAACACTGAACATGTCACTGGAGATGAAAGGCTCATTGTTGTGATGTGCAGCTGTCCATAGGGGGCGCCGACAGCACCTCAGTTTTCTAACATGGAAGTCAGTTTCACATCACAACATTCTATAAGCCGGTTTTATTTAACACAGATGGAGCAGCTAAAATAAATGTTAAAATGACGTTTTCTCAGTTCTGATGGAAAATGATCTGCTTCAACATTTAGATCTTTTTGTAAAGTTTATCCCCATCAGGGAGTGTGACATCATCACCTTCTACAATCTGAAAACCAACAATAAAAGTTCTTTAGTTTGGATCTGTTTTCTGTTTAAAAAGTTCCACCATGGGGCTTTCTCTGGCGTGAAGATGAACTCTTTCTCTTCTGCTCCAGGACGATTACGTGGAAGCTTTGAGTCGGTTACATCTCACCGTGTCTCGCGCCTTCAGAGTCAACCCAAACATCAACTTTGAGGTTTTCATTCACAAAGTCGACGGTTTATCAGACGACCACAAGATCGAAACACATCGAGACATTCACCAAAGAGCCAACGACGACCTGGTCGACGCCAGTCTGGAAAAAGTCCATCTCAGGTCAGAGGGACGAGGATTCTGAAGTGACGCCCCAATGAGCTGCAGAAAATACATCATCAACAGTGATTTTCTTCCCTCATTGTGGGAGTTTTCTGTAAAGTCTTATCCCGTCTCTTTGTTTTCTCCTCAGTTTCTATCTGACCAGTATCTATGACCACTCCATCTTTGAGGCCTTCAGCAAAGTCGTCCAGAAGCTCATTCCTCAGCTGCCCACACTCGAAAACCTCCTCAACATTTTTATATCCGTGAGTACGAGCTAGTTCTGATTTTAATGTTACTACTTTTTACATTTTATACACACGCAGAAGACATCAAATGTCAAATCAAGTGTTTGTATTTCAGTTTTATAAAGTCCAGTATCTCTGACCCTCTCGTCTCTGTGTGTGTGTCTCTGACCCTCTCGTCTCTGTGTTTGTGTCTCTGACCCTCTCGTCTCTGTGTTTGTGTCTCTGACCCTCTCGTCTCTGTGTGTGTCTCTGACCCTCTCGTCTCTGTGTTTGTCTCTGACCCTCTCGTCTCTGTGTTTGTGTCTCTGACCCTCTCGTCTCTGTGTGTGTCTCTGACCCTCTCGTCTCTGTGTTTGTCTCTGACCCTCTCGTCTCTGTGTGTGTCTCTGACCCTCTCGTCTCTGTGTTTGTCTCTGACCCTCTCGTCTCTGTGTTTGTGTCTCTGACCCTCTCGTCTCTGTGTGTGTCTCTGACCCTCTCGTCTCTGTGTTTGTGTCTCTGACCCTCTCGTCTCTGTGTTTGTCTCTGACCCTCTCGTCTCTGTGTGTGTCTCTGACCCTCTCGTCTCTGTGTTTGTCTCTGACCCTCTCGTCTCTGTGTTTGTCTCTGACCTCTCTCGTCTCTGTGTGTGTCTCTGACCCTCTCGTCTCTCTGTGTTGTGTCTCTGACCCTCTCGTCTCTGTGTGTGTGTCTCTGACCCTCTCGTCTCTGTGTGTGTGTCTCTGACCCTCTCGTCTCTGTGTTTGTGTCTCTGACCCTCTCGTCTCTGTGTGTGTGTCTCTGACCCTCTCGTCTCTGTGTTTGTCTCTGACCCTCTCGTCTCTGTGTTGTCTCTCTGACCCTCTCGTCTCTGTGTGTGTGTCTCTGACCCCTCTCGTCTCTGTGTGTGTGTGTCTCTGACCCTCTCGTCTCTGTGTGTGTGTGTCTCTGACCCTCTCGTCTCTGTGTTTGTGTCTCTGACCCTCTCGTCTCTGTGTTTGTCTCTGACCCTCTCGTCTCTGTGTGTGTCTCTGACCCTCTCGTCTGTGTCTGACCCTCTCGTCTCTGTGTTGTCCCTGACCCTCTCGTCTCTGTGTTTGTGTCTCTGACCCTCTCGTCTCTGTGTGTGTCTCTGACCCTCTCTCTCGTCTCTGTGTTTGTCTCTGACCCTCTCGTCTCTGTGTTTGTGTCTCTGACCCTCTCGTCTCTGTGTGTGTCTCTGACCCTCTCGTCTCTGTGTTTGTGTCTCTGACCCTCTCGTCTCTGTGTTTGTGTCTCTGACCCTCTCGTCTCTGTGTCTGTGTCTCTGACCCTCTCGTCTCTGTGTGTGTCTCTGACCCTCTCGTCTCTGTGTTTGTCTCTGACCCTCTCGTCTCTGTGTTTGTCTCTGACCCTCTCGTCTCTGTGTTTGTCTCTGACCCTCTCGTCTCTGTTGCGTTGCAGCACTCGGGGATAGAGAAGGCGTTCTTGTTCGACGTGGTCAGTAAAATCTACATTGCCACAGACAGTTCTCCTGTGGACATGGCGTCGTATGAGCTGTGCTGTGACATGATCGACGTCGTCATAGACGTGTCCTGCATCTACGGGTCAGTGTGTGTCCACTTCAGACAAAGGCTGATGTGTGTAGTTTGGTTTAGACCAAAGACTCTGTGAAGACGTGGACTGAGTGAGAGACTAACACAAGGGCATCGACAGACACGAGAGTGAAATAAAAACCCCAGGATCATGTAGAGGGTTAATACGAACATTTAAGACCAACATGAGTCTGAAGCAGCAGGACAGAGAGAGATTATGTACGACACAGTGGGCTTCTTGAAATCAGTGGATTAAAGATTAAACATCAATCACTCCAAATAAACCTTCGGGTGATGATTTAGTTTTTGTAATTGTTTTGATAGATTTTTCAGGTTTAGGGTCCGTCACCCGCTCGTATCCATGGAGATGCCATTTCTTTACCTGAAATGTTCATTAAATATTTATGTTGCATTTCTTCTGGTCTTTTCATTGCTCATACATATCTTTAAAATGTGATCTGTTATACTGTGGAATATTCCATAAACGGTGTTAACATTTCTGTAGCTCTTCAGATCAGACGCTCCAGCCTGTTAAAGCCTCCACAGACGTGTGTGTTTGTACCAGACGCTGAAGCTCTGTCTCTCGTTTCAGGCTGATGCAGGACGGCAGCGGTTGTGCCTATGACAAAGAGTCTTTAGCTACGATTAAACTGAACAACACCACGGTGCTGTACCTGAAGGAGGTCACCAAGTTCCTGGCTCTAGTTTGTATCCTGCGGGAGGAGAGCTTCGAGAGGAAAGGTCAGCGACACGTTTAAATACATTTATAACTCCTTTAAACACGTGAGGTTCAGATCTGAGCCAGAGAAAAGAAATGGTTTAAGAGGAGAGTTAAAGAAGATGTTTGTCTCGAAAGACGATCCATCTTTGAAAAGGAACGAGGCCTTAGAGTCATCTGTCCCCCATCTACAACTGCACCTCAGACATCAGAACACGGAGAACAAGAGAGCTAGTCAGTGTGCTAACGGCCAGTGTGCTAACGGTCAGTGTGCTAACAGTCAGTGTGCTAACAGTCAGTGTGCTAACGGCCAGTGTGCTAACGGCCAGTGTGCTAACGGTCAGTGTGCTAACAGTCAGTGTGCTAACAGTCAGTGTGCTAACGGCCAGTGTGCTAACGGTCAGTGTGCTAACGGTCAGTGTGCTAACGGCCAGTGTGCTAACAGCCCGTGTGCTAACGGCCAGTGTGCTAACGGCCAGTGTGCTAACGGTCAACGTGTGTGCTAACGGCCAGTGTGCTAACGGCCAGTGTGCTAACGGCCAGTGTGCTAACGGCCCGTGTGCTAACAGCCCGTGTGCTAACGGCCAGTGTGCTAACGGCCAGTGTGCTAACGGTCAGTGTGCTAACGGTCAGTGTGCTAACGGTCAGTGTGCTAACAGCCAGGCACAGTGCTCACTTAGAGCAGCTCATTAGACCAAGCAACAAACAGAAACTGTAAACTAACAGGTGTGTTAGCTTCAGCGTCGTTGGCTTCAGCGTCGTTAGCTTCAGCGTCGTTAGCTTCAGCGTCGTTAGCTTCAGCGTCATTAGCGCCTCCTTCAGACAGTATCCAGCAGTATCTGACCAGAACTGAAGAAGAGACTTGGACGAGCAGTGAAACATCTTCACTTCTACGACGTTTTGTCCAGTCACAGATTTGAATTTTTCTTTTCCTCTGGCTCAGACCTGGACCTGAGGGACACACAGACCTGTTTAATAAAAATAATAATGTGTCATTTATATCGTGCTTCTTGAACCCAAAGACATTCAGCTCACACTGTGATGGTCAAGATTGTACTGTAGCCACAGCTGCCCTGGGGCAGACTGTCACTCTGCAGTTTGTGGTGTGTCGTCTCTTCGCCTCCGTCTTTGAGCTGAATCGTAACATTTAAAACCTCGTCCGATTCTCCTCGTGTCTGTGGTGTACGGGTTTTTGTCACACATTTAAAACTCTGGTGGGATTCTCTGACTTTTATTTTTTCTTTCAGGTTTGATCGATTATAACTTCCACTGTTTCCGAAAAGCGATTCATGAGATTTTCGAGGTGGGCGGAGTCTCGTGTCTCCTCAGTGAGAAACGAAACAGCAGCCTGAAGTTCGCCGCACTCAACGGGAGCATTCTTTAACATCGTGAAATCTCTGAAATCTAATCAAAGTTGACCTTCAGTGACGACAGGAACGATCGGACGTTTGGGGAGAACGACAGCATCACTTTTTTACATGACTTAGATTTGTATCTGAGCCCGAGGAATCTTTAGAAAGAAAGAGTGAAGAGTTTGGAGAGACATTCAACACACAAACAGCCACAATTTGGGGAAAAGCTGCAGTTTGGGACATCACCACAGACTGAGTGACGTCATCGAGGCTAAAGCAGCGACAGCGGCTAAACTGACCACGAGTATCATAGCAACCACAGAGCCAATCAGGAGCGAGGGTGATGAAGGTCACGCCCCTTCTGTACACACCACAGGGAACGGGCGCTTAGCAACGCTGTCAATCAAACCTGTTGCTAACGCTAACAGGAGCGACGTTCAGATGTTGATTTACAGACAGACGTGAAATAAAAACGGAGGGACACAAAGATCAGACTCAGTTTTTCAGTGTAAAATGAACTGGAGCCAGAGTCGATGGAGCAGGAAGTGCGACATGATCACTTCCTGTTTGGAACACGGTGGCTAACAGGTTAGCTCTGTGCATTTATACAAACAGACTGTGGGCATAACGGAGGGATTTTTTTCATTTAAAACACAGATAATGGTTAATAATCGTCTAAAGTCTGATTTGAATGATGTAAATTTAATCTGGATCAGGTTCCACATTTGGGAAAAGTTACAGTTTGGGGGAATCAGTATTATTATGTTGTTTTTTTTGTTGCATCTTAGAAATCCAGAGTTTTGTACTCACGTGTGTGGTTGAAGCGTCTTGCTCGAGGACACGACAAAAGTTTCCTTTTCTTGCTGTTTTTCAGTGTTCAAACTGGTCACCCTCTGGTTGGTGGTTGAATGTTCACACACTGTGCCACCTGCGCTCACGTTACAGAAATAATGTAAAAGTTTATGACTTTTGAAGCACAACGAGTCTTTAATAATGAAACAGTCTCGTCTTTAATGCCCCGCAGAGGTAAAGACTCGTCTTTAATGCCCCGCAGGGGTAAAGACTCGTCTTTAATGCCCCGCAGAGGTAAAGACTCGTCTTTAATGCCCCGCAAAGACTCGTCTTTAATGCCCCGCAGAGGTAGAGGTAAAGTCTCGTCTTTAATGCCCCGCAGGGGTAAAGTCTCGTCTTTAATGCCCCGCAGGGGTAAAGTCTCGTCTTTAATGCCCCGCAGGGGTAAAGTCTCGTCTTTAATGCCCCGCAGAGGTAAAGACTCGTCTTTAATGCCCCGCAGAGGTAAAGTCTCGTCTTTAATGCCCCGCAGAGGTAAAAGACTCGTCTTTAATGCCCCGCAGAGGTAAAGACTCTCGTCTTTAATGCCCCGCAGAGGTAAAGACTCGTCTTTAATGCCCCTCAGAGGTAAAGACTCGTCTTTAATGCCCCGCAGAGGTAAAGACTCGTCTTTAATGCCCCGCAGGGGTAAAGACTCGTCTTTAATGCCCCGCAGAGGTAAAGACTCGTCTTTAATGCCCCGCAGGGGTAAAGACTCGTCTTTAATGCCCCGCAGGGGTAAAGACTCGTCTTTAATGCCCCGCAGGGGTAAAGACTCGTCTTTAATGCCCCTCAGAGGTAAAGACTCGTCTTTAATGCCCCGCAGAGGTAAAGACTCGTCTTTAATGCCCCGCAGAGGTAAAGACTCGTCTTTTAATGCCCCGCAGGGGTAAAGACTCGTCTTTAATGCCCCCAGCAGAGGTAAAGACTCGTCTTTAATGCCCCGCAGGGGGTAAAGACTCGTCTTTAATGCCCCGCAGAGGTAAAGACTCGTCTTTAATGCCCCGCAGGTAGGTAAAGACTCGTCTTTAATGCCCCGCAGGGGTAAAGACTCGTCTTTAATGCCCCCGCAGAGGTAAAGACTCGTCTTTAATGCCCCGCAGGGGTAAAGTAAAGTCTTTAATGCGTCTTTAATGCCCCGCAGGGTAAAGACTCGTCTTTAATGCCCCGCAGAGGTAAAGACTCGTCTTTAATGCCCCGCAGAGGTAAAGACTCGTCTTTAATGCCCCGCAGAGGTAAAGGTAAAAGACTCGTCTTTAATGCCCCGCAGAGGTAAAGGGGTCTTTAATGCCCCCCCGCAGAGGTAAAGACTCGTCTTTAATGCCCCGCAGAGGTAAAGACTCGTCTTTAATGCCCCGCAGAGGTAAAGACTCGTCTTTAATGCCCCGCAGAGGTAAAGACTCGTCTTTAATGCCCCGCAGAGGTAAAGACTCGTCTTTAATGCCCCGCAGAGGTAAAGACTCGTCTTTAATGCCCCGCAGGGGTTTATTTCTACTTTTATTGCACTATTTTCATGATAAAAACACGTTACACTAAGTTTGAAAGGTTTTCATATTAAAACACTTAAAGATGCACTGAGGAACTTTCCTGGTGGAGTTTACACCACCCACGTGTCTCCATGGAGATGTGATTGTGCTGGAATGTTCCACAGTGGCATTAAACAGACGAGGTTCTGCTCACGTCAGAATAAAAACATGTTAATCTGGAAAGAAAACACGTGTGTAATGCCACACTGCGGAACATTCCAGAGACTGTGACCTTTAAACGTTACTATGGCGACTCTGTGCCTCATCAGGGGCACAGACACGACCTTTGACCTTTATTTACCCATGAACATTATAAAGTATTTTCATAACGGTACAGCACAGATTAAATGTATAAACGACACGTCGACTCCGTCTCGTCGATTCTTTGTTTTATTTTAGGCCAAATGTGATTTTACATTTTTTCTATTGATTTGAATAAAATGTTTTTTTAATCTGTTTTTAATCAAATGTTTCAGTTTTTTGATTCACTGTTTTTGTTGTAGTTTGTGATTTAACCTCCAGGTGGCAGCATGTTCTCATGTAGATTTAACTTCTGTTACTACAACTACCAGCACCAGCACTAGTACTACTACAAGTACTACTACAGTTACTTCTACTACGAGTACTACTACAGTTACTTCTACTACGAGTACTACTACAGTTACTTCTACTACGAGTACTACTACGAGTACTACTACAGTTACTTCTACTACGAGTACTACTACAGTTACTTCTACTACGAGTACTACTACGAGTACTACTACAGTTACTTCTACTACGAGTACTACTACGAGTACTACTACTAGTACTACTATAGTTACTTCTACTACGAGTACTACTACAGTTACTTCTACTACGAGTACTACTCCGAGTACTACTCCGAGTACTACTACAGTTACTTCTACTACGAGTACTACTCCGAGTACTACTACACTGTAGTTAAGGTTATTACTTGAGTCTCAGCACTTTTTTTTATGAATTATTTTTTACAGATCAAACATTTGAAGTTTAAACTCGTCTCGTGAACATTTTGCTTTTTGTCTGGAATGTTCCAGAATCAGGCATTAAACTGGAGGAGAGAAATAATCTGATCCAGTTTAAACATTTAAATGGACAAGTGTTTGTTTGTTTGTTTGTTTGTTTTTTTGTGGATGTGTTTAAACATGTTTAAACACATTTATACATGTTTAAACATGTGTTTAAACATGTATAAATGTGTTTAAATGTGTTTAAACATGTTTAAATGCAGTGATTCATTGACAAAATGGACATAAATGTAAAAATGGGTCAGACAGATGTGGATTTATAGAAAAGACTTTTGTGAATAAAGCTGAAAAAAAGGTTTTGTCAATAAAATGATTTAAATGAAACGAAAACTTTGAGACGAGTCAGAAAATCAAACTGTGGAAACTTTTCAAACCAGATCAAAATGATTCAGACGTTTGAGCCTCAGGTTTGACTCAGTTACTCTGTTACTCTTACTCGAGTACTCTTCACAAATACATTTTTACTCGAGTCATTTCTAGAATCACTTCTTTGTACTTGAGTAATATTATTCTGAAGTATTGTTACTCTGAAGTATTGTTACTCTGAAGTATTACTCTGAAGTATTACTCTGAAGTATTACTCTGAGTACACGTCTCTCCTGTTTATTTCAGTCCAGCTCAAGTTTCTAAACTCGGCTCATTTCAGCCAAACATCTGTTTCTTTTGGACGATGATTTTTTACAGTGACTTTAAAGTATTTGGTTTCATCCCAGAACCGAGAGTTTTCCAAGTTTTCCCTCAAACTTAACGACTTTAGAAGAACAGAGCAGACGGAGAGCAGACGGAGAGCAGATGGAGCAGACGGAGAGCAGACGGAGAGCAGCAGACACAGAGCAGAGAGCGGAGAGCAGACGGAGCAGATGAGAGACACAGAGCAGACACAGAGACAGACGGAGCAGCAGACACAGAGCAGACGGAGCACGGAGAGCGGAGACGAGCAGACGGAGAGCAGACAGACGGAGAGCAGACGGAGAGCAGCAGACGGAAGAGCAGATGCAGAGCAGACGCAGAGCAGACAGACACAGAGCAGACACAGAGCAGACAGAGCAGAGCAGACGGAGCAGCACAGAGCAGACACAGAGCAGACACGAGCAGAGCAGAGGAGCAGGCGGGGCAGATGGAGCGGGGACTCGGGGAGGGGCGTGGTTTTTCTCTCCTCTTTTGGTTTTACGCGCAGACGCTTCAGTGGAAACAGCTGAGAGGACGTGAGTTTTCCTCGCGCTGATCTCTAGTTTTTTTTTCTTTTTTCTGTCTGTTCTTTTTTCATGAGGCTGGAAAATCAAACCACGTAAAACAAAAAGAACAAAGAGTCTGAGAGTCACGAGGCTGACGCGCAGGAGCAGGTGAGCGCACGTTTTACGCACTTTTTACGCACGTGTTTGTGATGGTTTGGTCTGAAGTGGAGGAGGTGGAGGAGGTGGAGGAGGTGGTGGGATGGTGTAGGAGGTGAAGGAGGTGGAGGAGGAAGGAGGTGGGTGTAGGAGGAGGAGGAGGTGGTGGTGGATGGTGTAGGAGGTGAAGGAGGTGGTGGAGGTGGAGGTGGATGGTGTAGGAGGTGGTGGAGGTGGAGGTGGATGGTGTTTGGACTTGTTTTATTTGATTTCAGACTAACTCTCCTCGCTCCTCTTCGCGTGTAAAAGAAACGACACGTGACGGTTAATCGATTATCTCAGTGTCAGACCGATTACTCGTCGTTGGGGCAGATGCTTCTGTCCAGATCCAGGAGATTAAAGCTGCACTGTGGAGCTTTTCCTCTGCTCTGTCTCGTGCTTGTCTCGTGTTTGGTTTTGCCTGTAAAGTTCCACAGTGGCATTAAACACATGAGTCAAACATCAGCCTGAGAGCCGCCTCTCCACAGACCTGACACGTCACAGGTCTGTTTAATGTCACACTGTGGAACATTCTGAGTGTCAGATGCCCTCCCTGTGCTTCTGAATGATATTCTTTTGTCAGGGAGAGTTTGGTCAGTTCTGGATGTTTTAAAATGTGACTTTGAACAGAATCTTTTTATTTAAACCAAATCCTTCAACCCTAAAAACTCTAAAACATTAAAAAAAACCTAAAACCCTAAAACTTCAAAAAACTTCTCAAACATGACCTGCTCCACAGACTCTCAGATCTTTTCTCAGACACGTTCAGGGTTTGTTTCTTTATTTTTATCTGTTTTAAACGTCTCAGACGTCTCCACATGTGACGACAGAAACATGGAGAGAAGTTAAACCCGGGGCTTTGT
>JAIEZT010000132.1:131904-219953 GCA_019594935.1 Periophthalmus modestus | reverse complement strand
TCGTCTTACACTGTTGTGATGATAATCTGTTATCAGAAAACTCCTCCAGACTGTGCTGTCTGCTCCAGTGGAGTTGAACCCACAACTCAGAGTGATGACATCATCAGTGAAGTGCTGTGCTCTGTCAGGACTGACCGAGAGAGACACTGGAGACTCAGCATCTGAGGAGCACAAGAGCCAGGCTTAAGTAACACAGGCTGAAGGGAGTCGGGCTTTGGGGAGTCGGGCTTTGGGGAGTCGGGCTTTGGGGAGTCGGGCTTTGGGGAGTCGGGCTTTGGGGAGTCGGGCTTTGGGGAGTCGGGCTTTGGGAGTCGGGCTTTGGGGAGTCGGGCTTTAGGGAGTCGGGCTTCAGGGAGTCGGGCTTTAGCGAGTCGGGCTTTAGAGAGTCAGACTCAGAGGTGAGTGACATGAACATGTGGGCTGTACCTCCAGACCAGACAAAGGCGGGGTCACTGTTTTCAGAGGAGAAGGCGGGACTTCCTCTTTCCGTTCGACACACAAACGCTGCTGAGTGGTTGAGGCCCTGGAGGCTGAAGGAGTCCTGTTTAGAGCCGGCACTGGCCCCCGGGAGCCGCTCATATGTGTAAGACTCTGACTGAGGAACAGCCCTGTACCAGTGAAAGCTCCATCCTGCAGAGGGCGCCATCACAGCACAGCTCAGAGACACAGAGGCCCCAGGACTGAGCCAGGACACAGACACTGACAGGACAGGACGGGGGGCTCCTGAGGAGTGGATGTTATATTTAGATCATCACATACGATGTGATTGTGTCATATTAAATATAAACTTACTGCCAGACACATTTAGTGTGAGGGGGCGGCTCCACTCAGTGACTGTGTGTGGCAGGACTCCTCTGCAGCTGTAGGCCCCTCTGTCCTTCACTGCTGCTCTTCTTATGGTCATTTCTCTTTGTTTGTGCTCCAGGATCTGTCTAAATCTCCTCCATTCAAACGTCCCCTCAGCACCTGCTCCGTGAGCGTTACAGGTGAGAGAGAGCTGCTCTCCAGGGAACAGCTGAGACCAGGGGGGGGTCCACAGAGAGAGAGGGTCCTGGGGACTGGACACACAGATTACCACATAAAAGAACATGTACAGCACATGCACATGGAAGTATAAGAGACGTGTTAGAGTCAAACTGACCAGTGGCTCTGAGTCTGAACTTCAGGCTGTGCTCAGTGAAGAAGGGAGGGCGCCCTCTGCTGGCTCTGCACTGGTACTCCCCTCCCTCTGACACTGAGACCTGTGCCTCAGATGAAAACTGTTTAAAGAGCTGCTCATTTCTGCTCCAGTCATATTTCCACCCAGAGGAACGAGGAGAGACAGAGCAGAGCAGCTCCACACTGCCCCCTGCTGGCAGCTCTGAGGGTCCACTCACTGTGACCTGAGGTTTGTCTGTAGAAAACAGAATTACATCAAAACATGAACTTCACACATTAAAGGGCCAATATTATGTATATTTATATGCTATAATGTTTCCTCATCACAGACAGACCTGGAGTTGTGTTTGTTTCATTCACTCAAGACACAAACCCTGAACATTTAGGCTGAGTTCTTCTCTCAAACTGAAAACACTCTGTTCCACCTTGTGATGTCATCATGTAGTAATACAGGAAGTGCTCCACTGTGTTTTCAAACTCTACACCTTCAGCAGAATCATTTGGATAATATCGGCTCTGGAAGTGCCAATCTCAACAAAATAAAAGGTCAAATGTGGCTGTTAAACTACCACTTCATGACATCACAAGGTGGAACAGAGCATTTTGAGCTTTGGAGATGTGACAGACTAATAAACCAAACATGTCTGAATGAGACAAAACAAAATTCCAGCTCTGTTTGTGATGAGTAACATTAAATAGTAACATTATAACATGGCTTAAATGTCGCAAGTTGAGTAAATTAAGCGTAACATGTGAGCTTTAAAAACACAGAGGACAAACCCACAGTTTGTTCAGTGAAAGTGCACATACTCAGTACAGTGACAGTGCTGCTCCACACAGTGGTGAGGTGTGGTTCTCTCTGGGCTCTGCAGCTGTAGGCTCCTGTGTCAGACTCAGTCACTCTGGACACTCTGTATTCTCTGGTTGTTGGAGGTAGGTTCAGTCTGTTCCTGCTCCAGTGATAGGTCCACTCTGTGTCTGCTCCCTCCACCTCACAGCTCAGACTCAGACTCTCTCCCACAAAGACAGACTGACCCGGACTCACAGTGGGGACTGGAACATTCACAGAAAAAAACATATTAAACTTGTTCAGTCTGTGACAGAAAGATGATAATAAAACATGTAAACGTCAAACTGAAGGAGACAGATGCATAAAGGTCATGTGTTCTTTATATTCTGGACTCACCAGTGTTCACAACTGTGACTTCGTTACTTTGTTCTGTGGCGACATGATTGTTCTGTCCTCTGCAGAAGTACAATCCTCCACGAGAGACACTGAGAGTTTGTTCAACTTTGAAAAGATCTTCCCATGTAGATCCAGGGTTGGGTTTTCTGAACCAATCAAATTTTCCATTCCACCCCTCTATGTCACAGCTCAGAGTCACACTGCCCCCTGCTGGTATTTCTGTGTTTGACACAGTCAGTTCAACTCTGCGGGTTCTTTCTGTGAACAAACAGAATAAAAACATAAAACGTCTGATGTGTTTTATTCAGGAGGATCATGTGCTCAGCCGACCTGTCACTTTCAGTTCTTCCTCAGAGGATTTTGTTTCCTCACTGGCTCCACACGAATACAAACCCTCATCTGATTTTGACACTGAATAAATTCTCAGATTTGAATAATATGATTGTAGTCTCAGCTCATGTCCTGAGTCCTGTTGTACGAGTTTCCCATCTTTGTAAAACTGCAGTTGTTTTCCACCATGATCTGTGCACCTCACAGTCACTCTGTCCCTCAGATACACAGACTGTCGAGTCACATCTAGAGTCGCCCTGTCACCTGGAACCGAACAAAAGAGAGGCCCAGCATGAACAGACACATGGAAAAAGATCCATATTTTATGATGGTACATAACTCTAGAGACAGATGTACTGTACATTACATTTAAAACAACAGCTTCAGTTGGTTTTCTTTTATTAACATATTGTTATAACAAGAACAAGGTGATTTTTGGAGGATAAAACAACAATATCTGGTTTGTTCTTTAATAATTTGAACAACAGTTTGTCTCGACTCTAGATGAGATGTTCACTAATGAAGTATTTAATCACAATGCATCTTCAAAGACTAAAAGGATTTCAAAAGATATATCCACATTACAACATTCACCATGGAATAGTTTTTATGAACCAACCAGCCCACGACATTTAAAGTTTCATTTGAAATCATCATAAGCATGAAATGAATCACTTCAAGAACTATAGAGTCACCAAGTCCACATTAAATAGAGTTTATTACCTGTTGTCTGTTTGCAGACGGCCACACAAAACACTGGAACAAAACATATAAACATGTAGATTAGTGTCTAGATGACATGAACGCACACATGAATCTACATTAATGTAGTGACCCAGGTCTAAACTCTGACCCAAAGTGTAGTACTCACAGATGGACCGCAGTGTCCAGAGCAGAGAGGCTCCCATCCTCAGAGTCAGGCTCAAACTAAACACACAACTATACACTCTTTTGATAAAGGCTCCGTTTGATGCACTTCATGATGTTTAACTGTGTCAATGTGTTTCCTTCCTTTTCACCACACACACACAAATTAGAAATGACATAAACAATGAAACAAGTCCGAGGTGTGATATGACCTTATATGACTTTAGTTGTTTTAAGACTTAGGTTCAGCAGAGTGATCATCAATACATCAGATTAAATGTGACACAACATCTGGAACTCTAAATAGTCGAGCAGTAGTTTGTATCATCACTGTGATATTAAATGTCTGTGTGAGACTGTGTGATCTCAGACCTGTTCAAACTGCTGTGGTGAAGATGTGGGTTGGTCTTCAGTGAACTTCCTCTTTGCTCCTCGGCCTTTACACGTCACATTAGTCCTGTATCAGCCCATTAAAGCTGCTGTGTCACTTTAAAGATGGTGTTGAATTAGCTGAAAAGGGCCAAAGATCATTGAGTTAGGACACGGTTTATCCCCTGGTTCAGTTCTGGTTCTGTCCTGGTTCTGTCCTGGTTCAGTTCTGGTTCAGTTCTGGTTTAGTCCTGGTTCAGTTCTGGTTTTGTTCTGGTTCAGTTCTGGCTTTGTCCTGGTTCAGTTCTGGTTCAGTCCTGGTTTTGTCCTGGTTCAGTTCTGGTTTAGTCCTGGTTCAGTTCTGGTTCTGTCCTGGTTTAACCTTGTTTAGTCCTGGTCCTGGTTTAGTCCTGGTTAAATCGTCTCTTGTGTCAAAGACGTTTTGTGGAGAGGTTTTTTCTGTGATATTTTGAGCTGCAGGTTTTGAGGAGGATCTGGTTCTGATGAGACTCGATTTGCACAAACTCTGCTCTGAGCTTCAACACAAACGAGTCAGAAATAAAACTGAACAGCACCAAAAACAAATAAAAGCTTAAACTAAGAAGACTCATGTGTCTGCGTTATCTTAGACATAGACGTAAAGGTGCACTGTGTCACTTTTCTGGCAGGGAGTGTTTCTGACCTGTATGTGCGATGTGTGTTTCTGGGTAGGTCTCCAAACATTTACGTAAATTGTTCCACAGTGTGGCATTTGAAATATCTCCGTGGAGACAAGCAGGTGAGGCCATCAGTCCAGTCAGACACATTTAAAGGCCGATATCACACAAAACACCTGGAGATGTGGTTGTTTTCTCTGGCAGTCATTTATTTTTATTAATTTATTTGATTAGGACAGTGTTAATGAACAAACACGACTCAACATGAAAGTAAACTCACCGGATTATAGATGAAGGATCATTCCATCATCATAGAATTAACGCGCGCACATGCAAAGGGTTTGGAGATGTACACAGTAAAGAGAGAACAGAGAGAACAAACCCCACAAGAGGAGAGGCGTCGGGTCCTATCGTCGCCGATAGACTCGCGGTTGTGAACTTTCTGTTAACATAACTACGCAACCCAATCATGCTTCATGTAAATTCAGCGTCTCAAAGCAGAGCCACGAGGCTCTTTAGATATTTTACTATCATTAATCTGCATCTGTCCCTCAAAGATGAAGAATGAGAGGCAGGAGCCGCGGGGATTTTCCCAGTCGCTTATTCAATGCGTCAAAGAATAATACAGATGGATTTTATAAAATAGAGGTAGTTGTGTGAAACTGTCACGTCTTCCGAGGAGGAAGCCGAGACTGGGGACCCGGAGGCGGACTCGTCCATCACCCTGGCCGAAGTCACTGAGGTGGTTGTCAAGCTACTCGGTGGCAAGGCTCTGGGCGTTGATGAGATCCGTCCTGAGTACCTTAAGTCTCTGGATGTTGTGGGGCTGTCTTGGCTGACACGTCTCTACAACATCGCGTGGCGGTCAGGGACAGTACCTCTGGACTGGCAGACCGGGGTGGTGGTCCCTCTGTATAAAAAGGGGGACCGGAGGGTGTGTTCCAACTACAGGGGAATCACAGTCCTCAGCCTTCCCAGTAAGGTCTATTCCAGGGTACTGGAGAGGAGAGTCCGGCCGACAATCGAACCTCGGATCCAGGAGGAGCAGTGTGGTTTTCGTCCTGGTCGTGGAACACTGGACCAGCTCTATACTCTCCATCGGGTGCTCGAGGGTTCATGGGAATTTGCCCAACCGATCCACATGTGTTTTGTGGATCTGGAGAAGGCATTCAACCGTGTCCCTCGTGGTGTCCTTTGGGGGGTGCTCTGGGAGTATGCCGTCCGATGCCCTTTGCTAAGGGCTGTCTGGTTCCTGTATGACCAGAGCAGGAGCTGTGCTCTCTGCAGTAAATCAGACCTGTTTCTGGTGCATGTTGGACTCTCCCAGGGCTAAGCCCTTTGTCACCAGTTGTTCATTGTATTCACGGACAGAATTTCTAGGTGCAGTCACAGATCGGAGGGGGTCTGGTTCAGGAGCTGGAGGGGGTCTGGTTCAGGGGCTGGAGGGGGTCTGGTTCGGGAACCACAGGATCTCATCGCTGCCGTTTACAAATGATGTTATCCTGATGGCTTCATCAAGCCAGGACCAGCAGCACTGGGGCGGTTTGCAGTCTAGTGTGAAGCGGCTGAGATGAGAATCAGCTCCTCCAAATCCGAGGCTATTGTTCTTGACTGGAAAAAGGTGGCTTGCCCTCTCCGGGTGGATGGGGAGTCTCTGCCTCATGTGGAGGATTTCAAGTATTTCAGGGTTTTGTTCACGAGTGAGGGAAGGATGGAGTGTGAGATTGACTGGAGGCGCTGCACCAATCCACCTGTGATGTGGTCGCTGTATCAGTCTGTTGTGGTAAAGAAAGAGCCAAGTTAAAAGGCAAAGCTCTTGATTTACCGGTCAATCTACTTTCTCACCCTCACCTATAGTCATGAGAGCTCTGGGTAATGACCAAAAGGACAAGATCTGGAATACAAGTGGCTGAAATGAGTTTCCTCCGCAGGGTGACTAGGAGCTCCCTCATAGATAGGTTGAGGAGCTCAGTCACACAGGAGGAGCTCGGAGTAAAACCACTGCTCCTCCACAGGGAGAGGAGCCAGTTGAGGTGACTCAGACATTTGTTCCGGATGCTTCCTGTTCCGGGCATGTCCCACCTACAGGAGGTCCCGGGGAAGACCAAGGACACACTGGAGGGACTATGTCTGTTAGCTGGCCTGGGAACACAGTGGGGTCCCACCGGAGGAGCTGGAGGAAGTGTCTGGGGTGTGGGAAGTCTAGGAGTTCCTGCTTGGACTGCTGCTCCTATGACCCGGCCACGGCCGCAGAAGAAAATGGATGGATAAATTCAGTTGATCTGATAGTGTTAACTGAAGTGATGTGGCTAAAACATTAGTTTTTCAGTCATTTTATTAAAAAGCATTTTACTGCTTACACTACACTACTCCCGTCCCTCTGACACTGAGACCTGTGCCTCAGATGAAAACTGTTTAAAGAGCTGCTCATTTCTGCTCCAGTGATATTTCCACCCAGAGGAAAGTGGAGAGAGAGCAGAGCTCTGTCAGTTGTCTCCCGTTTGTTTGGCACACAATCCAGGTAGGACTAAACCAATCCCACAGGCCGCACACCCGCCACCAGACCGACCGTTTGGACACATCCAAATGTATTTTATTGAACTAACTCTGCGTGAAAGTAAGAGATTTAGCTTGGTTTTAGTTGATGCCTGGTCACGACATGTTGAGGCGTTCCAATGTAAACCTGCTCCGAGTCATGCTGTGGTTAAAGTACTCATAACTAAGGCTGTGCCACGGTGGGACATTCCTGAGGAAATATCAAGTGATAATGGGGCACATTTCGTGGCCAGGATAGTTGAGGAGGTGGGCCGATTTTTAGGTATTGATCTCCGTAAACACACTTCTTATCACCTTGAATCTGCAGCTATGGGAGAAAGGGGAAATGGCACACTGAAATGCAAACTTGCCCAAATCTGTGGAGACACAGGACTTTCATCAGTTAAAAGTCTCCCTCTCGCTCTCATTTATATGCGAATGAGGGTGAGAGCACATTGCAACATGAGCCCATTTGAAATATTGTTTGCAAGACCTCCAAATCTCGGTCTGGGCCCACCTCCAAGGGAACTTCCACACAGCTCCTTCTGCAATGACAATGTTTTGGCATATTGTAAAGAACTTAATGCACTTTGGTCTTCTATTTCTGTGCCCAATAAAGCGGCCCAGGGACTCCCAGACTTCCCTCAGCCCAGACACATCTTCCAGCTCCTCCAGTTTGGCCCCAGGCATTCCCAGGTCAGCCAAGAGACATAGTCCCTCCAGGATGCCCTCACTTGTGAACAAGACCAAGATACTTGAATTCCTCCACTTGAGGCAAGGACTCTCCACCCGGAGAGGGCAAACCACCTTTTTCTGGTCGAGAACCACAAAGGATTCAATGCAACAATTTTATATATAAAATAAGTCATATATATATATAATTATTTTAGGTCATCTTTTTTCTAGTTTTGTGCTTGAGATCAGCCTCACAATAAATCAATCAAAATTCCATGTCAGTATTTTTACATGAATTGAACATGAAGTGAAAAAAAAAAAAAGAAACGAAACACTGAGGATCTGCACTGTCAGCAAAAGCAAGCTTTAACAGTATCTACATTTAATATAACAGCTGCAGTTGATTGTATAAAGTATTAATAGTTAAGTGAGCAGAAGTCTGGCTGCAGCATTACGGTGATATTAACCATATAAGGACTGAACACATTATAGACCAGTATAGCTAGCTTAGACTTTGATTCTTTAGTCTTAAAAATCATGTTAAAGGAAGTATCAGAATGTACTGTGTTTTTTTTGGGGTTTTTTTGTTTGCACAAAACTGCCTCTATTTCACATATCTGCATTTCGGTTTTTTTGATGCATCAATTAACTGGGAAAATCACCGCGGCACCTGGGCTCTGATTTGTCATCCTCAAGGGAAAACTTGAGCAGATTACCGCAATGACAGTAAAATATTTAAAGAGCCTCATGCCTCTGCTTTGAGATGCTGTTTGATTTTACTTTATAGCACAATTGGCTGAGGAGTTACGGTAATCGCGCTCTATTGGAAACGATAGCATCTGATGATATAAGGTTAAATGCCTGTGAGTGTGTGAGTGGACTGTGTGATTTCCAAGTATTACGTTCAGACATTTGAGTGATTTTACACCATTTTTAAAATAGGCTACGTTTTCTCTCAAACATGGGGCAATTAATTTTCAACTAGTTCATTCTCAGAGTTAAGTTTTGTCATTCACAGTCGAATACAAAACCTCAACAAATTGCTTGTCAAGTTCAAAAGAGCATGTATGTAAAGACATTTACTTACCTCTTTAAACATTACGCCGGTAAATTCTAATAAAGGCCGAAGATTCGTCTTTGACAGTAGTTTGGTTCGTGCTCATTCAGGTGTGCGCACAGTGACAAGCACAACACTGCAGTTGCTCCACTACAAATGAGGTGTGGCAAACTACCACAAAAACTTGCACAACGCTGTAAATTGAGCAATGCTCCTTCAAGTTTCAATTGCAATTTACATTTTTACACCAACAATAAAATGTCCCTTCCCCTTAGCTTCGTCCCTTTAGCTTCGTCATTAGCGGATTAGCATTAACATTAGCAGAAAACGTCTCTGAGTTTCTAACAAAGGTGTTGGACCAACTCACTCAGTGTCAAGTTTACTCACGGTACCGCAGCTTTTAGATGAGTAAAACCCGGGGCAGGACGGTCTGGGTCTGGAAAAACATTAAGCGCGTTGAAATCCCGCGGCGGAAGGTTTTGAGAGCGGTGCAAAGAGACCGGCAGCTCCGCTCAGCTCACGCCGCTCAGGCTCCTCTCACTCGGCCGCGTCTGATCACAGCTCCCGCTCCTCTTCTCCCGCTCCTCCTCTCCCGCTCTCTCCGCTCACAAACTCACCAGTCCGCGGTCCTCTCCTCTTCTGTCCTCTTCTCTTCTCTTCTCTGCTCATTTTATCTGATCCGTGTCTCTTTTTCTGACTCTTTTTCTAACTCTTTTTCTGACTCTTTTTAACGTCTTTTTGCTCCGTTAAACTCCGAGCTTCCCGCCAAACTGTCCACGTAAAGAGCGCGCATGGTCACGTGTACGTCACGTGTACGTCCTCTTTACGTACAGCCAATCACCATCGAGTGTTCAGAGGGAACGCCCCCAACACAACACATTATAACATATGAACAATAATAAATATATAAACCTCCAGTAATATTATTTTAACTAAATAATATATGAACCTTTTCACTTTTAGTCACTTTAATTAAATCATTAAATATGTGTCTTATTTTAATAATTTATAAAATAATCTGTGTTTTATAGTAGAAATCATGTGTGACTCATTATTTATGCAAAATAAACGTTTACTTTTTCTAATCTTGTGATTAATTTGTGTGAAATAAAGAAGGATTAACCCCTCGAGTTTCTTTTACATGTAATACCCAAGTTTACCACTGGGCCGCGCATGTTCCACACACAAAGGATCAGTTCAGTTACATTCTGTGTCTGCTCCTCATGACTCCTCTCTGCTCCTCATGGCTCCTCTCTGCTCCTCACGGCTCCTCTCTGCTCCTCATGGCTCCTCTCTGCTCCTCATGGCTCCTCTCTGCTCCTCATGACTCCTCTCTGCTCCTCATTTCTAAACAGGTATTTTCCTAAACAAGTGTCTCCTCCTAGTGGCCACAAGAGGCATGTGACACACAAACTCCTGACTTATAAAACTCTGGAGGATTTTAGCCAAAGAAACAACTTTTCTGTGGAAACAAGCAGGAGGAAGCTCTCCTAAAGACAGAGAAGAGTCAGGTTTATGGAGAGGCAAGCTCACAGCAGGGACACATGTTTTTATACATTTTATAGTGTAATAAATAAAAAATAAATAAAATAAAGCCCATGTGGCTGTTCATGTTAAATCTGGTTCTTCTGTGGCCCTGGTTCAGTCCATCTCTGTCCTGGTTTGGATAAACTTTTGGTTTAACTAAAAACAACTCAACAACTGTCATTTATTATTATTTTATTTCAAATACACAGGAAACAACATGGAAACAACATGGAAACAACACGGAAACAACACGGAAACAACATGGAAACATCTGGATTTGTGCTCACAACTTTCAAAATGTGAACAAACATTTCACACAATTTATGGCTTTTACCAGAAACTTTAAATCTAACTTGAGCTGCTACATAAAGAGGTTTATAAAAAGAGCAGATCCATTGTTTTAGAGGGAAGAAGGTGCTTTTCTTAAATACTAAAAATAGGATTTATTGAGGTACAAATGTTCAGAGAAAAGGTAAAAAAGGGACAAAAAGGCCTTTAGAGTCATGCATAGATCAACTAAGACATTAACTTCACTCTTAAGAATATAGAGGTGAAAGTGACACAAGTGTAAATCTTTCATTACTACAGGAGACTATAGCGCCCCCCAGAGTCTAAACCCAGCCTGGATCACACTGAAAAACACAATTAGATTTGAAATGATTCATTTGTCCCTCCATGATCTTAAATGGTGCTGTGCTCGTCTGTGCTCTACACTTATAAACTCTGACTCCAGTGGATCAGTGTGTTGTAATTCACACATTTTAAATCACAATATTCATCTAAAACCACTTCATAAAACGAGGTGTCCAACAGGGGTCGAAGGACAGGGGGCGCTCTGGGACACTTCTCCATTTTCTCGTGTTCTGTTGATTCATTTGTTTCTGTTTCATTGTTGATTTTCGGACTTTCTGTTGGTTCAATTCTCATGTTCAGCCCTAAGAGGCGACGCTGTTGTGATTTGGGGCTTTACAAAAAGAAACTGAATCGAGTGGCTCCAAATACAACTTCAGGAAAGGCTCAAAAAGTCTGTTTCAGTCCATCCTTAAAGTCCTCAAAATGTCGCCTAGAACAGAAAACTGAAACCCACTGGCCTCATCTGAGAGAATCAGGAGAATAAAAGAACAGAATTTTGATCGAGAGGCTGAGAAAAGGACAATGTTTTTTCTCTAGTAAAAATGTAGAGCAGCACAATTCACTTCAACAGGAGCAAAAACGACGAGAAGTGATGGTTTCAGTGGTTTTAGTCTGTGCAGCTCTGACTCCAGCACAAGGCCAGAAATGTGACAGATGGATCTAAAAGTGTGAAAAACATGGACAGAACTTTGCCCCAGACATGGTCCTAATGAAATAAAATGAGTCACTGTTACTGTCTGAAATATTTAACATAAAAAACACAATTACACCGTTATTTCCACATTAATATAAAACAAGTATTTGACACTTTGCATTTTACAAAGAGATAACGATGAACAGAAAAAACAGGGAAGTTGACAGTCAAACCCTTAAAAAGGCCACTGCCAAATGACATAAAAGTCAAACTGCACAGAATCACAAAAATGAACAAATTGTGTAACTGAATATAATCCAACATAACATAAATATATGAACATTAGGTCCAAACAGGTTTATCCTCCATTACAAAAGGAGCTTTGACTAAACAGCACAAACTAAAATGAATCATCATGTTTTTTAAAAGATCTTCAACATTTGTCACGTTCAGTCTGGTGAAGGCAGAGACTGGAAAAACATCACTGAAAAACACCTGCAGAGTGAAATGTTACATAATATGGCATTAAACAAGTTCAGTTCCAAGTCAGATCTGTGGAGAGGCGACTCCAACGACAAAGAAACATGTAACTGAATAATCCAACATAGAAACATTGATATATCAGAACATTCCAAGCAAAGCAATAACATCTCCACGGACACAAGAGACGGAACTCGACCAGAAAAGTGACACAGTGGAGCTTTAAGGCTGTGCTCCATTTGTATCATATGAAGTTTTTTACTGTGTTTTAGTTGTTGTCCAGAAAGAAACGTCTTTCATCTCAGCTCAGGTCGTTTGGACAGACCTAGAGAAAACATGAATTATTTGAATAATTATTATTTAAATGTTTTAAACCTTCAAAATGTCTTAAGTTCTTGTGTTAAAATGTAAAAATCAGTAAAGTTAAATGCACCTGGTAAATTGCTGTAGTCCCCAAGCTGTTCATCTTAAAGTAAAACAAACATTTACATACATTTAAATCTAAAAGTAAAGACAGAAATAAAGTCATTTACCATCCCTGTTTCTTGGGTCTCTGATAGATTCATACACACAAACGTCGCCTAAAATGCAGGAAACATGAAACGTTTAGTCTTTAGTTTAAATATCTTAAAATGTGGTGTAATATTTTCATCTGACCCTGGAGAAGAGATGAGTACAGCTGCTGCTGGTCTTGTCCCGCCCCCGTTTCATTCTCACTATTGTTAACAAAATAAATGAATAAAAAAGAAACTCTACACTTGAATTATGATGTACGAAGGACAAGACTGACCTGGACGAGCTTCTGCCTGAAAAAGAAATACAAAATTATGTTTCTGATAAAAACACAGACTTTACATCACAGACTACATCAAGTCAGATAAAAGTGTTTAAATTAGCTCAAAAGCACATTTCACATTTACTTCATGAACATTTCTGAAATGTACAGCCGTTTTTGGTCTTTTAACTGCTGCTTGTCTTGTTTATTTCCCTCAAAACAACATGGTCTTTGTCGACACCTGGAGCATTCTGGGGGAAGCCCGGGCTCATCCACAGGGACGACATCCATCCCACTTCAGCTGGTGCTTCACTTTTAATGCCTTTTAGTTTCTCCAGTGTAACTCTCACTGCTCTTCACTTCACTGAATGGAGTAGACACATTACTTTGTTTATGGCTCAGGGTTTTGTCCTTTGAATGAACCAGTTTCTGTCTTAAAGTTTTTGTAGGTTTGAAATAAACCAGAATCTCAAACTGTCTGAAAATTCTCTCAAGTTTTTTCAGACAGCCTCATCAGTGACACCACCACCTGTGAATTACTGAAATGAGACCCTACTAATAGGTTCACGATGCTGGAGAAAGAAGAAGTCATTGATAGACAGCTGCATTACAGACATCCTGGTGACTCCATTCCTTGCATCTATGGCCTCCCAAAAATCCACAAAGAAGGAGTCCCCCTCAGAACCATTGTTTGTTGCACCGGTCTCTCAAATTATGACTAACTTATACATGGAACAATTTGAACAGGAGGCATTAGCCTCATTTCCAGGCTCCACCCACACTTTGGTACCGATATGTGGATGATAACTGGACTAAAATAAAAATTGAAGATCTGGAGCCCTAAACTCCACACATTAATGCTGCATTAATCCAAACATCAAGTTCACACAGAAGAGGCTGAGGACAAACTGTCCTTCTTAGATTGTGCAGTAACATGTCATGATCTGTCATCCCTGCCTGTTCCTGTGTCTCCTCCCCCCTCCTGCACCTGCTGAGCCCGGAACTGGGCGGAGCCTCCAGCCACTCCCACGCGCACCTGCCTCTCATCAGGCTGATTGCCATCACCTGCCGTGGGGGATAAAGAGAGCTGGAGAGTGCTACCCGGGCCAGAACGTCCCGTGTACCAACGTGATTACCTAGCTCCTGTTACTTATGCTCCCTGGTGTTTTTTGTACCACTCTCACTTTGGATATCTTTGTCTCCAGACTCCTGCCTCCGGTTTCGCCTGTCAGCCTGCCTTCGCTAGTGATGGGAAAAATGAAGCGCCATGAACCATTGGAGCGTACCTGACTATTGCTTCACCAAGAGGTTCATTAGTGAAGCTTCAAAATGCTGCCATCTGGTGTTGATTTAATGTATAGCAAATGTTAGGTGGTTTGATTGAAACAGGACACGCTCTTGAAATAGAAAATGCATATTCTCATTGTTATTAACGGTGTTACAATAAACATGCCTGAAATCGGAATCTTCTTTTCATTCATTTTTATTCAAAAAACTATCTTTTTCCAAAGTTTTTGGATTTAGTCAATTTCTTTTTTTAGAAAGTATTTCTCCGGCTTTAGAAAATATTCTTTCACATGGCACTGAAGATGCTGGTGAACACAAATAAATTCTTGTCAGTTTATAAAGATTTGGGTATAGGCGCTTTGCTGAAAAGATTCAGTCAAATTTTGTTACACAATAAATCAGCTATGACAAGCTAAGTCAAGGGAATGGTGTTATTTTAAACAACTATGTTCCTGCAAACGCTACAAAATGTAGCCTACTAAATAAAAAAACGAATTTGAAAGTAATTGCCTTTTGTAAATGTTTGCTGACTAGAAATCAAGTAAATGCTTGTGGAACTGAGGCCTACATCAATTGGCTTACTATGTAATTTAACCTTCTACTACAACAATCATTTCTTCACATTAGAGAGGCTTCAGTAAGGGAGCAATTTATTGACACCTTATTGTGCGAGATCATTTCAAAATATCTCCATACAGGGGAAGTCTTCCTTTTTCTAGCAGGCTCCATCTGTAAATGGAGAAGATTTATTTGTGCATTATGTAACAGCAGAATGTGCCCATACCAAAATAAATATAATTTAAAACTCAGACACCCATTTTAATCAATCACCAGAGTGAAAGAATAACGTGCCTGTTACTTACACCAAGACTAGAGGAATATTCTTTGTACAACTTCACAAAAGGATTCAGTAATTTCTCAAATAGACTATCTCTCCAACAAGCTCACTCACTACAAACGCCGACAACACCCACGAGGGGTCGCCGGATTCAAAGCGCTTATAAAGGAAGTGAACCGGCAAATGAAGCATGACGTCATCCTCAGTGAGCGGAGCTTCGGTCACGTGATTTTGGTGTTTTTGAATCGGGAAGCTTCACTTTTCCACGCCCACTTTGCTCGGCACAAGCTTCGGCGCTCGGGTTCATTTTTCCCCATCACTAGCCTTCGCCTCATCCCGACCCTGCTCCTCACCTGGTATCATACTGTGCTTCACTTGTCTGTCTGCGTGCACTGGATCCTGTTCTACTCACCACTCCCTGCTCGTCACCTCGTTCCCCGACCCAAGAGAGAGAGACTCTGCCACCCTGCACTGTATATATGCTCACCACAGAGAAAGAGACTCTATTGCACTGCACCTTGTAAATATATTTACCACTTTGTGAATAAACACTGTTAAACTGCCTCCTGAGTCGTGCGTGTTGGCCCGACACACCAGACAATATCACATAACAACAGGAGAGGCCCAACGTCTCCAGGTAGAAGTCTTCAGGAAACACACACACGCAGACCAACACCTGCTGTTTGAGTCACACCATCCACATTCAACCCTTTAAGACAGAAACTGGTTCCCCCAAAAGACAAAACACAGAGCCACAAAAAAGTAATGTGTCAACTCCATTCAGTGAAGTGAAGAAGCAGTGAGCGTCACACTGGAGAAACTAAACAGACACTTCATAAGAGAATGAACCAACACGAGAGAGCAGCTCAGGACCACAGTCTGATGTTCATCTACATCTCAAACACACTAAACACTCCTTTGAAGATAGTGACGTTGAGAGAGCTCATCTGGACCCCAGTCTGCTGGACATCTCCAAAAGACTCCCCTCTCAAAAGAAATGGTTTGAGAGGAGAGTTAAAAAAGCTATTTTTGTTAAGAAAGACAATCCTTCACGAATGGAGGCCTCAGACATAAACTATGTCCTATTTATATCTCAATCCTTCGACTCAAAGCTAACAAAGGAAACAAGAGAACAATAGAACTAGCCAGGTTCTTTAAGGCTGAATAGATGCCCTGAAGCTGTAAACAAAAGCTGTTTACAGTTTCAGTGTCGTTAGCGCCTCCTTCAGACAGATATAAGGCAGTGTCCAGCAGGAATCTGACCAGAACTGAAGAAGAGACTCGGATGAACAGCGAAACTTCTTCACTCCTACAAAGTTTTGTCCAGTTGATATATTTAAGTTGTTTTTTTGTTTTTTTTTACTTTGAAAATAAAGACAGAAATAAAGTCATTTACCATCCCTGATTCTTGGGTCTCTGATAGATTCATACACACAAACGTCGCCTAAAATGCAGGAAACATGAAACGTTTAGTCTTTAGTTTAAATATCTTAAAATGTGGTGTAATATTTTCATCTGACCCTGGAGAAGAGATAAGTACAGCTGCTGCTGGTCTTGTTCCGCCCCTGTTTCATTCTCACTATTGTTAACAAAATAAATGAATAAAAAAGAAACTCTACACTTGAATTATGATGTACGAAGGACAAGACTGACCTGGACGAGCTTCTGCCTGAAAAAGAAATACAAAATTATGTTTCTGATAAAAACACAGACTTTACATCACAGACTACATCAAGTCAGATAAAAGTGTTTAAATTAGCTCAAAAGCACATTTCACATTTATGTAATATATTATAGGTCAAATCAGTGAGTGTCGGCCTCATTTCAGCGTGTCTATTTGTGCTTTTAATCATTTTAAAGCTTTTGACAGATTGTGTTTTTAAATAACTCAACAGTACAAATGTGTAACATGAAAATAGTTTGTGAAACCACTTTTTACCTTTATTTTTTGTGTGGTGCCACAGAAGCAGCAGAAATGTGAGTAAAACCACAGCACACACAGGTCCAACCACCCACATCACAGCAAGAGAAGAGCCTTTGGGTGAACCTACGGCAGCAAGGACATGTTACTTTAGATTTTTGTATCTTTGGATATTTTAAAGAAAAGTTTCACTGACTTTTAACCGACATCCAACTCTCTGGAGATATGACAGTCTCTGGTGTTGACTGTAGTTTCCTTTGTCCCTCACATTTATAAAAGCCTTCGTCAGACCTGGACACTGCAGTGATGTTGAGCTCTGGTTCAGTCCCATTTTGAATCATTTTTTTCCATTTTTATAAAATCGAACTGAAGTAAAAGTCCCTGTGTTCAGTTTACAGCTGAGAGACACAGGCTGTCCCTCAGTCACTGCCACTGGGCTCATAAGGATGATGTCCCCTGTGAAGTGAAACATGTCAAATACATCAAATACTTTCAAACACAACTTATACTTTATATCAAACTTACTGTGGACTGAGATGTTGACGGCATTGCTCATTTCTCCTGATCCAGACTCACACCAAAACACTGAACTGGTTTCCTCAGATAAACTAAACTCACATTTAGACTTGTCTTTACTCCTCTTACACTGTTGTGATGATAATCTGTTATCAGAAAACCTCCTCCAGACTGTGCTGTCTGCTCCAGTGGAGTTGAACCCACAACTCAGAGTGATGACATCATCAGTGAAGTGCTGTGCTCTGTCAGGACTGACCGAGAGAGACACTGGAGACTCAGCATCTGAGGAGCACAAGAGCCAGGCTTAAGTAACACAGGCTTTAGAGAGTCGGGCTTTAGGGAGTCAGGCTTTGGTGAGCTAGGCTTTAACGAGTCAGACTCAGAGGTGAGTGACATGAACATGTGGGCTGTACCTCCAGACCAGACAAAGGCGGGGTCACTGTTTTCAGAGGAGAAGGCGGGACTTCCTCTTTCCGTTCGACACACAAACGCTGCTGAGTGGTTGAGGCCCCGGAGGCTGAAGGAGTCCTGTTTAGAGCCGGCACTGGCCCCCGGGAGCCGCTCATATGTGTAAGACTCTGACTGAGGAACAGCCTGTACCAGTGAAAGCTCCATCCTGCAGAGGGCGCCGTCACAGCACAGCTCAGAGACACAGAGGCCCCAGGACTGAGCCAGGACACAGACACTGACAGGACAGGACGGGGGGCTCCTGAGGAGTGGATGTTATATTTAGATCATCACATACGATGTGATTGTGTCATATTAAATATAAACTTACTGCCAGACACATTTAGTGTGAGGGGGCGGCTCCACTCAGTGACTGTGTGTGGCAGGACTCCTCTGCATCTGTAGGCCCCTCTGTCCTTCACTGCTGCTCTTCTTATGGTCATTTCTCTTTGTTTGTGCTCCAGGATCTGTCTAAATCTCCTCCATTCAAACGTCCCCTCAGCACCTGCTCCGTGAGCGTTACAGGTGAGAGAGAGCTGCTCTCCAGGGAACAGCTGAGACCAGGGGGGGTCCACAGAGAGAGAGGGTCTGGGGACTGGACACACAGATTACCACATAAAAGAACATGTACAGCACATACACATGGAAGTATAAGAGACGTGTTAGAGTCAAACTGACCAGTGGCTCTGAGTCTGAACTTCAGGCTGTGCTCAGTGAAGTAGGGAGGGCGCCCTCTGCTGGCTCTGCACTGGTACTCCCCTCCCTCTGACACTGAGACCTGTGCCTCAGATGAACTGTTTAAAGAGCTGCTCATTTCTGCTCCAGTTATATTTCCACCCAGAGGAACGAGGAGAGACAGAGCAGAGCAGCTCCACACTGCCCCCTGTTGGCAGCTCTGAGGGTCCACTCACTGTGACCTGAGGTTTGTCTGTAGAAAACAGAATTACATCAAAACATGAACTTCACACATTAAAGGGCCAATATTATGTATATTTATATGTTATAATGTTTTCCTCATCACAGACAGAAGAAGAGTTGTGTTTTGTTTCATTCACATGTTTAACACACAAACTCTGCAGATTTAGGCTGAGTTTCTTCTTTCAAACTGAAAAACACTCTGTTCCACCTTGTGATGTCATCATGTAGTAATAAAGGAAGAGCTCCACTGTGTTTTTTAAACTACACCTTCAGCAGAATCATTTGGATAATATCGGCTCTGGAAGTGCCAATCTCAACAAAATAAAAGTTAAAATATGGCTGTTAAACTACCACTTTATGACATCACAAGGTGGAACAGAGCATTTTGAGCTTTGGAGATGTGACAGACTAATAAACCAAACATGTCTGAATGAGACAAAACAAAATTCCAGCTGTTTGTGATGAGTAACATTAAATAGTAACATTATAACATGGCTTAAATTTCACAAGTCGAGTTAATTTAACGTAATATGGGACTTTTAAAAACACGGAGGACAAACCCACAGTTTGTTCAGTGAAAGTGCACATACTCAGTACAGTGACAGTGGTGGTGCTGCTCCACACAGTGGTGAGGTGTGGTTCTCTCTGGGCTCTGCAGCTGTAGGCTCCTGTGTCAGACTCAGTCACTCTGGACACTCTGTATTCTCTGGTTGTTGGAGGTAGGTTCAGTCTGTTCCTGCTCCAGTGATAGGTCCACTCTGTGTCTGCTCCCTCCACCTCACAGCTCAGACTCAGACTCTCTCCCACAAATACCACAGACCAGTTTGGAGTCAGAGACACTGTGTTGGGAACTGGGTAAAATGGAAATACTTCAAATACAGAAGGAGACTGTGATGCTGAGCACAGGGCCAGAGAACAGGACTCACCAGTTTGTGTGACAGTGACTGCAGGACTTTGAGGTGTGAGGATGAACTGGTCCTGTCCTCTGCAGCTGTACTCTCCTCCTCTGGAGACAGTGACACTCTGTGAGGTCTCAGGTAATGTGTTAGTTTGAGAATAACTCCGTCTGAACCATCTGTATCTCCCTTTAAACCCTGTTATGTCACAGCTCAGAGACACACTGCCCCCTGCTGGAATAACTGAGGACAGTGGTCTCACAGTGACAGTGCGTTGTGTTTCTGCAAAGAAGGAAAAGAGATGGTAAAATGTTGAGACATAAATCCATAACAGAATATTACCTCTGCAGACCAGGGTAAATGTGGTTCAGAGGAGTTGTGTTAAATACTGACGTGTTACTGTGAGTCTCCAGGGCTGTGACCGTACTTCATTGGTCCCACAGGAGTACTGACCCTCGTCTGATTCTGACACTGTGATCTTCAGTTCGACTGTTGTTGTAGATTTGTGCTGAAGCTCATGTTGAACAGGTGATCCACTTTTGAAGAAGAGTAACTGTCTCTGAGCAGGACCAGAACAGACCAGAGTCACTGAGTCTCTCAGATACACAGGCTGGACTGGAGTCTGCAGGTTCATCCTGGCATCTGAGCAACAGGGGGCGATAGTGAGAAAACACTTTTAAATAGTTTATTCCTGTGGCAGATAACATAACAAAAAAGATATTTTATATTGGTATTGACAATGTTGAACGGTAATAAAGCTAAAAAAAAAAAATCACTACTTTTATGATGTGGAAGCTCAAAAAACAACCCAAAAGAAAAAGAATCTGACTTGACTCTGTCCAGGAGCAGGGTGTAAACAGGCTGTTGTGGAGGCTGTGATGGTGTCTCCTCTCCACCCTGAGACACTGTGCAGATGAGCTCACTCCCGTCCTCACAGACATCTTTAACTCCTCCCTGGAGTCATGCCATGTTCCAGCCTGTTTCAACTCATCCATCATTGTTTCTGTCCCCAAGAAGCTCAGATCACTGGAGCCAAAGACTACAGGCCTGAGGCCCTGACGCCTGTAGTCCCTCCACCCACAGGAGGGGGGCGCCAGCTTTCTGACTGACTGATGTTCAAAATTAAACATATTAAAACACCAATAGCATAAAGTGCATTTAAAAACTGGCTCAGTTGCCGCTTCCCAACAGACATAAACACAAAAGGTGCAATGCTGGATGCTCCTGTAGCGACATCTTCATTCACCTGCTCCTTTGTAAAGTCACAGTGTAAACACAGACTCACTCAGTACAGTGACAGTGGTGGTGCTGCTCCACACAGTGGTGAGGTGTGGTTCTCTCTGGGCTCTGCAGCTGTAGGCTCCTGTGTCAGACTCAGTCACTCTGGACACTCTGTATTCTCTGGTTGTTGGAGGTAGGTTCAGTCTGTTCCTGCTCCAGTGATAGGTCCACTCTGTGTCTGCTCCCTCCACCTCACAGCTCAGACTCAGACTCTCTCCCACAAAGACAGACTGACTCGGACTCACAGTGGGGACTGGAACATTCACAGAAAAAACATATTAAACTTGTTCAGTCTGTGACAGAAAGATGATAATAAAACATGTAAACGTCAAACTGAAGGAGACAGATGCATAAAGGTCATGTGTTCTTTATATTCTGGACTCACCAGTGTTCTCAACTGTGACTTCGTTAGTTTGTTCTGTGGTGACATGATCATTCTTCCCTCTGCAGAAGTACACTCCTCCATGAGAGACACTGAGAGTTTGTTCAACATTGAAAATCTTTTTTCATTCAAATGCAGGGTCGAGTTCGCGTCTGGACCAATCAAATTTTCCATTCCATCCCTCTACATCACAGCTCAGTCACACTGCCCCTGCTGGTATTTCTGTGTCTGACACAGTCAGTTCAACTCTGCGGGTTCTTTCTGTGAACAAACAGAATAAAAACATAAAACGTCTGATGTGATTTATTCAGGAGGATCATGTGCTCAGCCGACCTGTCACTTTCAGTTCTTCCTCAGAGGATTTTGTTTCCTCACTGGCTCCACACGAATACAAACCCTCATCTGATTTTGACACTGAATAAATTCTCAGATTTGAATAATATGATTGTAGTCTCAGCCAGTGTCCTGAGTCCTGTTGTACGAGTTTCCCATCTTTGTAAAACTGCAGTGGTTTTTTCACCATGATCTCTGCACCTCACAGTCACTCTGTCCCTCAGATACACAGACTGTCGAGTCACATCTAGAGTCGCCCTGTCACCTGGAACCGAACAAAAGAGAGGCCCAGCATGAACAGACACATGGAAAAAGATCCATATTTTATGATGGTACATAACTCTAGAGACAGATGTACTGTACATTACATTTAAAACAACAGCTTCAGTTGGTTTTCTTTTATTAACATATTGTTATAACAAGAACAAGGTGATTTTTGGAGGATAAAACAACAATATCTGGTTTGTTCTTTATAATTTGTTTTGTCTCGACTCTAGATGAGATGTTCACTAATGAAGTATTTAATCACAATGCATCTTCAAAGACTAAAAGGATTTCAAAAGATATATCCACATTACAACATTCACCATGGAATAGTTTTTATGAACCAACCAGCCCACGACATTTAAAGTTTCATTTGAAATCATCATAAGCATGAAATGAATCACTTCAAGAACTATAGAGTCACCAAGTCCACATTAAATAGAGTTTATTACCTGTTGTCTGTTTGCAGACGGCCACACAAAACACTGGAATAAAAACATATAAACATGTAGATTAGTGTCTAGATGACATGAACGCACACATGAATCTACATTAATGTAGTGACCCAGGTCTAAACTCTGACCCAAAGTGTAGTACTCACAGATGGACCGCAGTGTCCAGAGCAGAGAGGCTCCCATCCTCAGAGTCAGGCTCAAACTAAACACACAACTATACACTCTTTTTGATAAAGGCTCCGTTTGATGCACTTCATGATGTTTAACTGTGTCAATGTGTTTCCTTCCTTTTCACACCACACACAAAATTAGAAATGACATAAACAATGAAACAAGTCCGAGGTGTGATATGACCTTATATGACTTTAGTTGTTTTAAGACTTAGGTTCAGCAGAGTGATCATCAATACATCAGATTAAATGTGACACAACATCTGGAACTCTAAATAGTCGAGCAGCAGTAGTTTGTATCATCACTGTGATATTAATGTCTGTGTGAGACTGTGTGATCTCAGACCTGTTCAAACTGCTGTGGTGAAGATGTGAACTTTACTCTGAAAAAGTGAACTTCCTCTTTGCTCCTCGGCCTTTACACGTCACATTAGTCCTGTATCAGCCCATTAAAGCTGCTGTGTCACTTTAAAGATGGTGTTGGATTTGCTGAAAAGGGCCAAAGATCAATGAGTTAGGACACGGTTTATCCCCTGGTTCAGTCCTGGTTCTGTCCTGGTTCTGTCCTGGTTTAACCTTGTTTAGTCCTGGTCCTGGTTTAGTCCTGGTTTTGTCCTGGTTCAGTTCTGGTTTTGTCCTGGTTCAGTTCTGGTTCAGTCCTGGTTCAGTCCTGGTTTTGTCCTGGTTCAGTCCTGGTCTAGTCCTGGTTCAGTTCTGGTTCTGTCCTGGTTCAGTCCTGGTTTAACCTTGTTTAGTCCTGGTCCTGGTTTTGTCCTGGTTCAGTTCTGGTTTTGTCCTGGTTTAACCTTGTTTAGTCCTGGTCCTGGTTTTGTCCTGGTTCAGTCCTGGTTCTGTCCTGGTTCAGTCCTGGTTCTGTCCTGGTTTAACCTTGTTTAGTCCTGGTCCTGGTTTAGTCCTGGTTCAGTTCTGGTTCAGTCCTGGTTTAACCTTGTTTAGTCCTGGTCCTGGTTTTGTCCTGGTTCAGTTCTGGTTTTGTCCTGGTTTAACCTTGTTTAGTCCTGGTCCAGTCCTGGTTCTGTCCTGGTTCAGTCCTGGTTCTGTCCTGGTTTAACCTTGTTTAGTCCTGGTCCTGGTTCAGTTCTGGTTCTGTCCTGGTTTAACTTTGTTTAGTCCTGGTCCTGGTTTTGTCCTGGTTCAGTCCTGGTTCTGTCCTGGTTCAGTCCTGGTTCTGTCCTGGTTTAACCTTGTTTAGTCCTGGTCCTGGTTTAGTCCTGGTTTAGTCCTGGTTCAGTTCTGGTTCAGTCCTGGTTCTGTCCTGGTTTAACCTTGTTTAGTCCTGGTCCTGGTTCAGTCCTGGTTCAGTTCTGGTTTTGTTCTGGTTCAGTCCTGGTTTAGTCCTGGTTCAGTTCTGGTTCTGTCCTGGTTCAGTCCTGGTTCTGTCCTGGTTTAACCTTGTTTCGTCCTGGTCCTGGTTTTGTCCTGGTTTAACCTTGTTTAGTCCTGGTCTAGTCCTGGTTCAGTCCTGGTTCTGTCCTGGTTTAACCTTGTTTAGTCCTGGTCCTGGTTTAGTCCTGGTTCAGTCCTGGTTCTGTCCTGGTTCAGTTCTGGTTCTGTCCTGGTTTAACCTTGTTTAGTCCTGGTCCTGGTTTAGTCCTGGTTCAGTCCTGGTTCTGTCCTGGTTCAGTCCTGGTTCTGTCCTGGTTAAGTCCTGGTTCTGTCCTGGTTTAACCTTGTTTAGTCCTGGTCCTGGTTTAGTCCTGGTCCTGGTTTAGTCCTGGTTCAGTTCTGGTTCTGTCCTGGTTCAGTCCTGGTTCAGTCCTGGTTCTGTCCTGGTTTAACCTTGTTTAGTCCTGGTCCTGGTTTAGTCCTGGTTCAGTTCTGGTTCTGTCCTGGTTCAGTCCTGGTTTTGTCCTGGTTCAGTCCTGGTTCTGTCCTGGTTTAACCTTGTTTAGTCCTGGTCCTGGTTTAGTCCTGGTTCAGTTCTGGTTCAGTTCTGGTTCTGTCCTGGTTCAGTCCTGGTTCAGTCCTGGTTTAGTCCTGGTTAAATCGTCTCTTGTGTCAAAGACGTTTTGTGGAGAGGTTTTTTCTGTGATATTTTGAGCTGCAGGTTTTGAGGAGGATCTGGTTCTGATGAGACTCGATTTGCACAAACTCTGCTCTGAGCTTCAACACAAACGAGTCAGAGACATGGTCTGTTCTGTTTTATTTGGACAGGGACACACAACATGAGCCTTAAAAAACAGGAGAGATGTTTGGTGCCAGGTTATAGTAAAGACGTGGTCTGTGGACAGGCTCGTGTTCAGGAACAACAGTTTGGTGACTCCAGTTGTTTTTTCTGAGCTCAGTGAGACAAACCTTCTTAAAGGACGACGAGAAACACCATGAATTATTTTAAATAGTGACAGATGTTTGCAGATATTAGCAGATTATTGAAGTTGAGAAAAGCACTTGGAGGATCTGGTGATACTGTCTGGGGTTTTGTCATGAATCTTTAGTGTGAGTTTTTAGTGATTCCAGAGGTTTAAGGCTGTTTTTACCTGAGACCAGCTCGTTACGCAGCACAAAAAACGTGACAGAATCAAACAATCGAAATAATGTGACGCCTCAGTTGTGAGACCCTCGTATGGACCGAAAATTTGACTGAATTTCAGTGAGTTACACAGTTTTTTTTTCTTAAAGGTCAAATTTGAGTCAAGAGTAACGCTCAAGTAAAATGTTTAACATTTTTTATTTTTTTGTCATTCATATAGATATCTGGATAATCTGAATATTTATGCCTGTTTGTAAAATACACGTAAACTGTCTTTTCTAGATTTAAGTCAGACAGAATTCTGCAGTTCCTTTGTTAATCTCATGGACACTTCTCCAGTGTTTTTCCCATGAGCCACACGACTGTATCGTCCACATACATGATGATATTTGTACTGCACTGAGGGGAGATCACTGTGGACAAACTGAAGAGCAGAGGCCCTAATATAGAGCCCTGTGGAACCCCATGGTGCAGTGTTTAATGGGGGACAGTGATTTACTCAAACACACTGTTTCCTGTGTACGTCCACTTTACGTTCAGCCAATCACCATCGAGTGTTCAGAGGGAACGCCCCAACACGACACATTATAACATATGAACAATAATAAATATATATAAACCTCCAGTAATATTATTTTAACTAAATAATATATGAACCTTTTCACTTTTCGTCACTTTAATTAAATCATTAAATATTTGTCTTATTTTAATAATTTATAAAATAATCTGTGTTTTATATTAGAAATCATGTGTGACTCATTATTTATGCAAAATAAACGTTTACTTTTTTCTAATCTTGTGATTAATTTGTGTGAAATAAAGAAGGATTAACCCCTCGAGTTTCTTTTACATGTAATACCCAAGTTTACCACTGGGCCGCGCATGTTCCACACACAAAGGATCAGTTCAGTTACATTCTGTGTCTGCTCCTCATGACTCCTCTCTGCTCCTCTCTGCTCCTCATGGCTCCTCTCTGCTCCTCATTTCTAAACAGGTATTTTCCTAAACAAGTGTCTCCTCCTAGTGGCCACAAGAGGCATGTGACACACAAACTCCTGACTTATAAAACTCTGGAGGATTTTAGCCAAAGAAACAACTTTTCTGTGGAAACAAGCAGGAGGAAGCTCTCCTAAAGACAGAGAAGAGTCAGGTTTATGGAGAGGCAAGCTCACAGCAGGGACACATGTTTTTATACATTTTATAGTGTAATAAATAAAAAATAAATAAAATAAAGCCCATGTGGCTGTTCATGTTAAATCTGGTTCTTCTGTGGCCCTGGTTCAGTCCATCTCTGTCCTGGTTTGGATAAACTTTTGGTTTAACTAAAAACAACTCAACAACTGTCATTATTTCAAATACACAGGAAACAACATGGAAACAACACGGAAACAACATGGAAACAACATGGAAACATCTGGATTTGTGCTCACAACTTTCAAAATGTGAACGAACATTTCACACAATTTATGGCTTTTACCAGAAACTTTAAATCTAACTTGAGCTGCTACATAAAGAGGTTTATAAAAAGAGCAGATCCATTGTTTTAGAGGGAAGAAGGTGCTTTTCTTAAATACTAAAAATAGGATTTATTGAGGTACAAATGTTCAGAGAAAAGGTAAAAAAAGGGACAAAAAGGCCTTTAGAGTCATGCATAGATCAACTAAGACATTAACTTCACTCTTAAGAATATAGAGGTGAAAGTGACACAAGTGTAAATCTTTCATTACTACAGGAGACTATAGCGCCCCCCAGAGTCTAAACCCAGCCTGGATCACACTGAAAAACACAATTAGATTTGAAATGATTCATTTGTCCCTCCATGATCTTAAATGGTGCTGTGCTCGTCTGTGCTCTACACTTATAAACTCTGACTCCAGTGGATCAGTGTTTGTAATTCACACATTTTAAATCACAATATTCATCTAAAACCACTTCATAAAACGAGGTGTCCAACAGGGGTCGAAGGACAGGGGGCGCTCTGGGACACTTCTCCATTTTCTCGTGTTCTGTTGATTCATTTGTTTCTGTTTCATTGTTGATTTTCGGACTTTCTGTTGGTTCAATTCTCATGTTCAGCCCTAAGAGGCGACGCTGTTGTGATTTGGGGCTTTACAAAAAGAAACTGAATCGAGTGGCTCCAAATACAACTTCAGGAAAGGCTCAAAAAGTCTGTTTCAGTCCATCCTTAAAGTCCTCAAAATGTCGCCTAGAACAGAAAACTGAAACCCACTGGCCTCATCTGAGAGAATCAGGAGAAATAAAAGAACAGAATTTTGATCGAGAGGCCGAGAAAAAGGACAATGTTTTTTCTCTAGTAAAAATGTAGAGCAGCACAATTCACTTCAACAGGAGCAAAAACGACGAGAGAAGTGATGATGGTTTCAGTGGTTTTAGTCTGTGCAGCTCTGACTCCAGCACAAGGCCAGAAATGTGACAGATGGATCTAAAAGTGTGAAAAACATGGACAGAACTTTGCCCCAGACATGGTCCTAATGAAATAAAAGAAAATGAGTCACTGTTACTGTCTGAAATCTTTATTTAACATAAAAAACACATTATACTGTTTGTTCTAGATTAATATAAAACAAGTATTTGACACTTTGCATTTTACAAAGAGATAACGATGAACAGAAAAAACAGGGAAGTTGACAGTCAAACCCTTAAAAAGGCCACTGCCAAATGACATAAAAGTCAAACTGCACAGAATCACAAAAATGAACAAATTGTGTAACTGAATATAATCCAACATAACATAAATATATGAACATTAGGTCCAAACAGGTTTATCCTCCATTACAAAAGGAGCTTTGACTAAACAGCACAAACTAAAATGAATCATCATGTTTTTAAAAGATCTTCAACATTTGTCACGTTCAGTCTGGTGAAGGCAGAGACTGGAAAAACATCACTGAAAAACACCTGCAGAGTGAAATGTTACATAATATGGCATTAAACAAGTTCAGTTCCAAGTCAGATCTGTGGAGAGGCGACTCCAACGACAAAGAAACATGTAACTGAATAATCCAACATAGAAACATTTGATATCAGAACATTCCAAGCAAAGCAATAACATCTCCACGGACACAAGAGACGGAACTCGACCAGAAAAGTGACACAGTGGAGCTTTAAGGCTGTGCTCCATTTGTATCATATGAAGTTTTTTACTGTGTTTTAGTTGTTGTCCAGAAAGAAACGTCTTTCATCTCAGCTCAGGTCGTTTGGACAGATCTAGAGAAAACATGAATTATTTGAATAATTATTATTTAAATGTTTTAAACCTTCAAAATGTCTTAAGTTCTTGTGTTAAAATGTAAAAATCAGTAAAGTTAAATGCACCTGGTAAATTGCTGTAGTCCCCAAGCTGTTCATCTTAAAGTAAAACAAACATTACATTATTTTTAGATTTAAATGTAACTTAAAGACAGCAAACAGTTCTGGGAACACTGACACTACCTTATACAAAATGGGAAAGGGACTTAAATTTCACATCCAACCCTGACTCCTGGAGTCAAATCTGCTCCAACATCTTCTCCATGACACAAATATCAATATAGTCAAAACAGACTTTATCAAATGGGCTTAATAGAAACAGCAATGTGCACGAAATGTAATCAAGATACTACAGACGCTACATGCACGCCACACGGGACTGTCCACACGGGACTGTCCCCCCGCCACACGGGACTGTCTCCACGCCACATGGGACTGTCCACACGCCACACGAGACTGTCCACACGGGGCTGTCTCCACGCCACACGGGACTGTCTCCACGCCGCACGGGACGGTCCACACGGGACGGTCAACACGGGACTGTCTCCACGCCACACGGGACTGTCCACACGCCACACGGGACGGTCCACACGGGACTGTCTCCACGCCACACGGGACTGTCCACACGCCACACGGGACTGTCCACACCAGACTGTCCACACGGGACTGTCCCCACGCCACACGGGACTGTCCCCACGCCACACGGGACTGTCTCCACGCCACACGGGACGGTCCACACGGGACTGTCCACACGGGGCTGTCTCCACGCCGCACGGGTCTGTCTCCACGCCGCACGGGTCTGTCCACACGCCACACGGGACTGTCTCCACGCCACATGGGACTGTCCACACGGGGCTGTCTCCACGCCACACGGGTCTGTCCACACGCCACACGGGACTGTCTCCACGCCACACGGGACTGTCCACACGGGACGGTCCCCACGCCACACGGGACTGTCCACACGGGACTGTCCCCACGCCACACGGGACTGTCCACACGGGACTGTCCACCAGGACATTCAGTCTGGATCACTTTCTCCAACACCCTCACTGAGATCATGGGCAGCAGAATTCCACCATCTCCAGCTCTGTTTATTCTAGGAGATCTTACACAAATGTCTATTCCTGTCAAGTTAAAAATCCTCTACTCACAGGCCTGTCTTTAGCTAAAAGAATTATATATTTCAAAATTGGAAATGAAAACAAACATGTCACATCTCCGTAGAAACAACTGCGATAAAGAACAATCAACCCGACTTTAGTGAAACATGGAATGTTTCTTATACTTGAACTTCAAATAATAATTATCAATACTATATTCAGACGGATCACCGCTACACTTTTCTCCCCTTCCTTTTCAGTTTTTTTCTGCAATAATCCATTTTATTATTATATGGCATTTTCCCTCCTCCCTTGATTATAATTATAATTTCATTAGTTGATGCTGCTGATATTGCTGTCACTACTGCCTCTGTCTGTACTGTCATCACTGCTCATGTCATTATCACTGCTGGTGCTATTGATACTACAAAATGGCTGCTGCTCAAATACTAACTCTGTCCCCCCATCATCTGTGTTTTTAATGCACCACAATATAGTAGGACAAATCATTATAGACTCAGACACAGGACTCATGAGATGGGTTTTCATGGGACAGTAACTCTGTCTCAAGTAGAAATACTCAGAAAGTCCCTGATTTTAACGCACTTTAGACGTCACCTGCCACCCCACACCCACACACCCACACCCACGGCTTGAGTATAGGGCAGAAAATGCTGTGGGGAATGTTGTCCAATTATTCATTTAAAGAAAAAGGAAGAAGAAAAAAGAGGGGGAAAAATGAAATGAAAACAAAGGGATGAAAGGAAAAAGAATGGAGACTTAACCCTGAAACTGAATGTCAAAACTAGTTTTAACTTCATAACTTCACTCACTCATTTTTACCAGCTCAATAATTAAAACATTAACTCAGTGTAAGTCCCCAGCCCCTCCACCCGCCTCAAGCTCTGATCATTGTTTTGTTTCTTGGCCGATGCTTTGTACAGGGTTTATAATTTTCCGTTAAATTTCTTTGTCACCTTTGCATGTTTCTATCTCTTGTCAAAATCTGTTATGTTTTACATTGTACCGTTTTATTTTTTTCACACACAAAAGTAACAAAAATAAAGACAGAAATAAAGTCATTTACCATCCCTGTTTCTTGGTCTCTGATAGATTCATACACACAAACGTCGCCGCCTAAAATGCAGGAAACATGAAACGTTTAGTCTTTAGTTTAAATATCTTAAAATGTGGTGTAATATTTTCATCTGACCCTGGAGAAGAGATGAGTACAGCTGCTGCTGGTCTTGTCCCGCCCCTGTTTCATTCTCACTATTGTTAACAAAATAAATGAATAAAAAGAAACTCTACACTTGATTATGATGTACGAAGGACAAGACTGACCTGGACGAGCTTCTGCCTGAAAAAGAAATACAAAATGATGTTTCTGATAAAAAACACAGACTTTACATCACAGACTACATCAAGTTAGATAAAAGTGTTTAAATTAGCTCAAAAGCACATTTCACATTTACTTCATGAACATTTCTGAAATGTACAGCCGTTTTTGGTCTTTTAACTGCTGCTTGTCTTGTTATTTCCCTCAAAACAACATGGTCTTTGTCGACACCTGGAGCATTCTGGGGGAAGCCCGGGCTCATCCACAGGGACGACATCCATCCCACTTCAGCTGGTGCTTCACTTTTAATGCCTTTTAGTTTCTCCAGTGTAACTCTCACTGCTCTTCACTTCACTGA
This sequence comes from Periophthalmus modestus, assembly GCA_019594935.1. Lineage (NCBI taxonomy): Eukaryota > Metazoa > Chordata > Actinopteri > Gobiiformes > Gobiidae > Periophthalmus > Periophthalmus modestus. The sequence goes on along the minus strand of JAIEZT010000132.1, from coordinate 188,805 downwards.
ATGGAGTAGACACATTACTTTGTTTATGGCTCAGGGTTTTGTCCCTTGAATGAACCAGTTTCTGTCTTAAAGTTTTTGTAGGTTTGAAATAAACCAGAATCTCAAACTGTCTGAAAATCCTCTCAAGTTTTTTTTCAGACAGCCTCATCAGTGACACCACCACCTGTGAATTACTGAAATGAGACCCTACTAATAGGTTCACGATGCTGGAGAAAGAAGAAGTCATTGATAGACAGCTGCATTACAGACATCCTGGTGACTCCATTCCTTGCATCTATGGCCTCCCAAAAATCCACAAAAGAAGGAGTCCCCCCTCAGAACCATTGTTTGTTGCACCGGTCTCTCAAATTATGACTAACTTATACATGGAACAATTTGAACAGGAGGCATTAGCCTCATTTCCAGGCTCCACACCACACATTGGTACCGATATGTGGATGATAACTGGACTAAAATAAAAATTTAAGATCTGGAGCCCTAAACTCCACACATTAATGCTGCATTAATCCAAACATCAAGTTCACACACAGAAGAGGCTGAGGACAAACTGTCCTTCTTAGATTGTGCAGTAACAACAGGAGAGGCCCGACATCTCCAGGTAGAAGTCTTCAGGAAACACACACACGCAGACCAACACCTGCTGTTGAGAGTCACACCATCCACATTCACCCTTTAAGACAGAAACTGGTTCCCCCAAAAGACAAAAACAGAGCCACAAAAAAGTAATGTGTCAACTCCATTCAGTGTGAAGTGAAGAAGCAGTGAGCGTCACACTGGAGAAACTAAACAGACACTTCATAAGAGAATGAACCAACACGAGAGAGCAGCTCAGGACCACAGTCTGATGTACATCTACATCTCAAACACACTAAACACTCCTTTGAAGAAAGTGACGTTGAGAGAGCTCATCTGGACCCCAGTCTGCTGGACATCTCCAAAAGACTCCCCTCTCAAAAGAAATGGTTTGAGAGGAGAGTTAAAAAAGCTATTTTTGTTAAGAAAGACAATCCTTCACGAATGGAGGCCTCAGACATAAACTATGTCCTATTTATATCTCAATCCTTCGACTCAAAGCTAACAAAGGAAACAAGAGAACAATAGAACTAGCCAGGTTCTTTAAGGCTGAATAGATGCCCTGAAGCTGTAAACAAAAGCTGTTTACAGTTTCAGTGTCGTTAGCGCCTCCTTCACACAGATATAAGTCAGTGTCCAGCAGGAATCTGACCAGAACTGAAGAAGAGACTCGGATGAACAGTGAAACTTCTTCACTCTCTACAAAGTTTTGTCCAGTTGATATATTTAAGTTGTTTTTTTTTACTTTGAAAGTAAAGACAGAAATAAAGTCATTTACCATCCCTGTTTCTTGGGTCTCTGATAGATTCATACACACAAACGTCGCCTAAATGCAGGAAACATGAAACGTTTAGTCTTTAGTTTAAATATCTTAAAATGTGGTGTAATATTTTCATCTGACCCTGGAGAAGAGATGAGTACAGCTGCTGCTGGTGGTCTTGTCCCGCCCCCTGTTTCATTCTCACTATTGTTAACAAAATAAATGAATAAAAAAAAGAAACTCTACACTTGAATTATGATGCACGAAGGACAAGACTGACCTGGACGAGCTTCTGCCTGAAAAAGAAATACAAAATTATGTTTCTGATAAAAACACAGACTTTACATCACAGACTACATCAAGTCAGATAAAAGTGTTTAAATTAGCTCAAAAGCACATTTCACATTTATGTAATATATTATAGGTCAAATCAGTGAGTGTCGGCCTCATTTCAGCGTGTCTATTTGTGCTTTTAATCATTTCAAAGCTTTTGACAGATTGTGTTTTTAAATAACTCAACAGTACAAATGTGTAAAATGAAAATAATAGTTTGTGAAACCACTTTTTACCTTTATTTTTTGTGTGGTGCCACAGAAGCAGCAGCAGAAGGAGTAAAACCACAGCACACACAGGTCCAACCGCCCACATCACAGGAAATGGCTCATTTTTAGACACAGGACCAGCTGAAATCAACCACACAGTTATAGTCAAAGTATATGTTTGTATCTTAGTATATTCTACAGAAGACATATGTAATCTTGTGCCATATATTAAAACCTGCTTTTTGTCACCTTGGGATGAATATTTAACTTTTTCTAACTTAAAATAATGTCCTAAATTTGAAAACACACTGTATAAACAACTCATCCATTTCTAAAGAGGAATTTACACGTTGGAGCGCCCTCTGCTGTTAGCAATGGGAATTAATAATCAGACAGTCAACAAGGCTACATGAATGCTATGCTAACAGAGCCTTTCATTGTGAAGTCAGTTTGACCACAGAATGAGTCTGGAGAAGGTTTATGGAATTAAAAACTGTAGCAGTCTGGACTTTTACCTCTGCTGTAACAATACTGACAAAATGAACTGAGCATTTCTCAGGGCTCAGAGACTATGGTAGATTAATGGATTAATGAAATAAAATACAACTGCACTGCTCCAGCTATGAATTTGATTAGACAACAACAATTTAATATGGTTAACAGAAAAAAGTCACTTTGACATAAAATGAGTTTTGTAAAGAAAAGTTTCACTGACTTTTAACCGACATCCAACTCTCTGGAGATATGACAGTCTCTGGTGTTGACTGTAGTTTCCTTTGTCCCTCACATTTATAAAAGCCTTCGTCAGACCTGGACACTGCAGTGATGTTGAGCTCTGGTTCAGTCCCATTTTGAATCATTTTTTTTTTTTATAAAATCGAACTGAAGTAAAAGTCCCTGTGTTCAGTTTACAGCTGAGAGACACAGGCTGTCCCTCAGTCACTGCCACTGGGCTCATAAGGATGATGTCCCCTGTGAAGTGAAACATGTCAAATACATCAATACTTTCAAACACAACTTATACTTTATATCAAACTTACTGTGGACTGAGATGTTGACGGCATTGCTCATTTCTCCTGATCCAGACTCGCACCAAAACACTGCACTGGTTTCCTCAGATAAACTAAACTCACATTTAGACTTGTCTTTACTCGTCTTACACTGTTGTGATGATAATCTGTTATCAGAAAACCTCCTCCAGACTGTGCTGTCTGCTCCAGTGGAGTTGAACCCACAACTCAGAGTGATGACATCATCAGTGAAGTGCTGTGCTCTGTCAGGACTGACCGAGAGAGACACTGGAGACTCAGCATCTGAGGAGCACAAGAGCCAGGCTTAAGTAACACAGGCTTTAGGGAGTCGGGCTTCAGGGAGTCGGGCTTTAGAGAGTCGGGCTTTAACGAGTCAGGCTCAGAGTTGAGTGACATGAACAGTGACATGAGAGAGAGCTGCTCTCCAGGGAACAGCTGAGACCAGGGGGGGTCCACAGAGAGAGAGGGTCTGGGGACTGGACACACAGATTACCACATAAAAGAACATGTACAGCACATACACATGGAAGTATAAGAGACGTGTTAGAGTCAAACTGACCCAGTGGCTCTGAGTCTGAACTTCAGGCTGTGCTCAGTGAAGTAGGGAGGGCGCCCTCTGCTGGCTCTGCTCTGCACTGGTACTCCCCTCCCTCTGACACTGAGACCTGTGCCTCAGATGAAAACTGTTAAAGAGCTGCTCATTTCTGCTCCAGTCATATTCCACCCAGAGGAACGAGGAGAGACAGAGCAGAGCAGCTCCACACACTGCCCCCTGTTGGCAGCTCTGAGGGTCCACTCACTGTGACCTGAGGTTTGTCTGTAGAAAACAGAATTACATCAAAACATGAACTTCACACATTAAAAGGGCCAATATTATGTATATTTATATGTTATAATGTTTCCTCATCACAGACAGACCTGGAGTTGTGTTTGTTTCATTCACATGTTTAACACACAAACTTTGCAGATTTAGGCTGAGTTCTTCTCTCAGACTGAAAACACTCTTTGTTTTCCACCTTGTGATGTCATCATGTGGTTATACAGGAAGAGCTCCACTGTGTTTTTAAACTCTACACCTTCAGCAGAATCATTTGGATAATATCGGCTCTGGAAGTGCCAATCTCAACAAAATAAAAGCTAAAATGTGGCTGTTAAACTACCACTTCATGACATCACAAGGTGGAAAAGAGCATTTTGAGCTTTGGAGATGTGACAGACTAATAAACCAAACATGTCTGAATGAGACAAAACAAAATTCCAGCTGTTTGTGATGAGTAACATTATAACATGGCTTAAATTTCACAAGTCGAGTTAAGTTTTAACGTAATATGGGACTTTTAAAAAACAGAGGACAAAAACCACAGTTTGTTCAGTGAAAGTGCACATACTCAGTACAGTGACAGTGGTGGTGCTGCTCCACACAGTGGTGAGGTGTGGTTCTCTCTGGGCTCTGCAGCTGTAGGCTCCTGTGTCAGACTCAGTCACTCTGGACACTCTGTATTCTCTGGTTGTTGGAGGTAGGTTCAGTCTGTTCCTGCTCCAGTGATAGGTCCACTCTGTGTCTGCTCCCTCCACCTCACAGCTCAGACTCAGACTCTCTCCCACAAATACCTCAGACCAGTTTGGAGTCAGAGACACTGTGTTGGGAATTGGGTAAAATGGAAATACTTCAAATACAGAAGGAGACTGTGATGCTGAGCACAGGGCCAGAGAACAGGACTCACCAGTTTGTGTGACAGTGACTGCAGGACTTTGAGGTGTGAGGATGAACTGGTCCTGTCCTCTGCAGCTGTACTCTCCTCCTCTGGAGACAGTGACACTCTGTGAGGTCTCAGGTAATGTGTTAGTTTGAGAATAACTCCATCTGAACCATCTGTATCTCCCTTTAAACCCTGTTATGTCACAGCTCAGAGACACACTGCCCCCTGCTGGAACAACTGAGGACAGTGGTCTCACAGTGACAGTGCGTTGTGTTTCTGCAAAGAAGGAAAAGAGATGGTAAAATGTTGAGACATAAATCCATAATAGAATATTACCTCTGCAGACCAGGGTAAATGTGGTTCAGAGGAGTTGTGTTAATACTGACGTGTGTTACTGTGAGTCTCCAGGGCTGTGACCGTACTTCATTGGTCCCACAGGAGTACTGACCCTCGTCTGATTCTGACACTGTGATCTTCAGTTCGACTGTTGTTGTAGATTTGTGCTGAAGCTCATGTTGAACAGGTGATCCCACTTTGAAGAAGAGTAACTGTCTCTGAGCAGGACCAGAACAGACCAGAGTCACTGAGTCTCTCAGATACACAGGCTGGACTGGAGTCTGCAGGATCATCCTGGCATCTGAGCAACAGGGGGCGATAGTGAGAAAACACTTTTAAATAGTTTATTCCTGTGGCAGATAACATAAAAAAGATATTTTATATTGGTATTGACAATATCGAACGGTAATAAAGCTTAAAAAAAAAATCACTACTTTTATGATGTGGAAGCTCAAAAAAAAAACAACCCCCAAAAGAAAAAGAATCTGACTTGACTGTCCAGGAGCAGGGTGTAAACAGGCTGTTGTGGAGGCTGTGATGGTGTCTCCTCTCCACCCTGAGACACTGTGCAGATGAGCTCACTCCCGTCCTCACAGACATCTTTAACTCCTCCCTGGAGTCATGTCATGTTCCAGCCTGTTTCACCTCATCCATCATGTTTCTGTCCCCAAGAAGCTCAGATCACTGGAGCCAAAGACTACAGGCCTGAGGCCCTGACGCCTGTAGTCCCTCCACCCACAGGAGGGGGGTGCCAGCTTTCAGACTTAATATGTTTAATTTTGAACATCAGTCAAACACCAATAGCATAAAGTGCATTTAAAAACTGGCTCAGTTGCCGCTTCCCAACAGACATAAACACAAAAGGTGCAATGCTGGATGCTCCTGTAGCGACATCTTCATTCACCTGCTCCTTTTGTAAAGTCACAGTGTAAACACAGACTCACTCAGTACAGTGACAGTGGTGGTGCTGCTCCACACAGTGGTGAGGTGTGGTTCTCTCTGGGCTCTGCAGCTGTAGGCTCCTGTGTCAGACTCAGTCACTCTGGACACTCTGTATTCTCTGGTTGTTGGAGGTAGGTTCAGTCTGTTCCTGCTCCAGTGATAGGTCCACTCTGTGTCTGCTCCCTCCACCTCACAGCTCAGACTCAGACTCTCTCCCACAAAGACAGACTGACCCGGACTCACAGTGGGGACTGGAACATTCACAGAAAAAACATATTAAACTTTTTCAGTTTGAGACAGAAAGATGATAATAAAACATGTAAACGTCAAACTGAAGGAGACAGATGCATAAAGGTCATGTGTTCTTTATATTCTGGACTCACCAGTGTTCACAACTGTGACTTCGTTACTTTGTTCTGTGGTGACATGATCGTTCTTCCCTCTGCAGAAGTACAATCCTCCATGAGAGACAATGAGAGTTTGTGTTCAACATTGAAAATCTTTTTCCATTTAAATGCAGGGTCGAGTTCGCGTCTGGACCAATCAAATTTTCCATTCCATCCCTCTACATCACAGCTCAGAGTCACACTGCCCCCTGCTGGTATTTCTGTGTTTGACACAGTCAGTTCAACTCTGCGGGTTCTTTCTGTGAACAAACAGAATAAAAACATAAAACGTCTGATGTGTTTTTATTCAGGAGGATCATGTGCTCAGCCGACCTGTCACTTTCAGTTCTTCCTCAGAGGATTTTGTTTCCTCACTGGCTCCACACGAATACAAACCCTCATCTGATTTTGACACTGAATAAATTCTCAGATTTGAATAATATGATTGTAGTCTCAGCCAGTGTCCTGAGTCCTGTTGTACGAGTTTCCCATCTTTGTAAAACTGCAGTCGTTTTTCACCATGATCTCTGCACCTCACAGTCACTCTGTCCCTCAGATACACAGACTGTCGAGTCACATCTAGAGTCGCCCTGTCACCTGGAAACCGAACAAAAGAGAGGCCCAGCATGAACAGACACATGGAAAAAGATCCATATTTTATGATGGTACATAACTCTAGAGACAGATGTACTGTACATTACATTTAAAACAACAGCTTCAGTTGGTTTTCTTTTATTAACATATTGTTATAACAAGAACAAGGTGATTTTTGGAGGATAAAACAACAATATCTGGTTTGTTCTTTAATAATTTGAACAACAGTTTGTCTCGACTCTAGATGAGATGTTCACTAATGAAGTATTTAATCACAATGCATCTTCAAAGACTAAAAGGATTTCAAAAGATATATCCACATTACAACATTCACCATGGAATAGTTTTTATGAACCAACCAGCCCACGACATTTAAAGTTTCATTTGAAATCATCATAAGCATGAAATGAATCACTTCAAGAACTATAGAGTCACCAAGTCCACATTAAATAGAGTTTATTACCTGTTGTCTGTTTGCAGACGGCCACACAAAACACTGGAATAAAAACATATAAACATGTAGATTAGTGTCTAGATGACATGAACGCACACATGAATCTACATTAATGTAGTGACCCAGGTCTAAACTCTGACCCAAAGTGTAGTACTCACAGATGGACCGCAGTGTCCAGAGCAGAGAGGCTCCCATCCTCAGAGTCAGGCTCAAACTAAACACACAACTATACACTCTTTTGATAAAGGCTCCGTTTGATGCACTTCATGATGTTTAACTGTGTCAATGTGTTTCCTTCCTTTTCACACCGCACACAAAATTAGAAATGACATAAACAATGAAACAAGTCCGAGGTGTGATATGACCTTATATGACTTTAGTTGTTTTAAGACTTAGGTTCAGCAGAGTGATCATCAATACATCAGATTAAATGTGACACAACATCTGGAACTCTAAATAGTCGAGCAGTAGTTTGTATCATCACTGTGATATTAAATGTCTGTGTGAGACTGTGTGATCTCAGACCTGTTCAAACTGCTGTGGTGAAGATGTGAACTTTACTCTGAAAAAGTGAACATCCTCTTTGCTCCTCGGCCTTTACACGTCACATTAGTCCTGTATCAGCCCATTAAAGCTGCTGTGTCACTTTAAAGATGGTGTTGAATTAGCTGAAAAGGGCCAAAGATCAATGAGTTAGGACACGGTTTATCCCCTGGTTCAGTTCTGGTTCAGTCCTGGTTTTGTCCTGGTTCAGTTCTGGTTCAGTTCTGGTTCAGTTCTGGTTCAGTTCTGGTTCAGTTCTGGTTTAGTCCTGGTTCAGTTCTGGTTCTGTCCTGGTTTAACCTTGTTTAGTCCTGGTCCTGGTTTAGTCCTGGTTAAATCGTCTCTTGTGTCAAAGACGTTTTGTGGAGAGGTTTTTTCTGTGATATTTTGAGCTGCAGGTTTTGAGGAGGATCTGGTTCTGATGAGACTCGATTTGCACAAACTCTGCTCTGAGCTTCAACACAAACGAGTCAGAAATAAAACTGAACAGCACCAAAAACAAATAAAAGCTTAAACTCAGAAGACTCATGTGTCTGTGTTATCTTAGACATAGACGTAAAGGTGCACTGTGTCACTTTTCTGAGCAAACATGAACAAACACGACTCAACATGAAAGTAAACTCACCGGATTATAGATGAAGGATCATTTCCATCATCATAGAATTAACGCGCGCACATGCAAAGGGTTTGGAGATGTACACAGTAAAGAGAGAACAGAGAGAACAAACCCCACAAGAGGAGAGGCGTCGGGTCCCATCGTCGCCGATAGACTCGCGGTTGTGAACTTTCTGTTAACATAACTACGCAACCAATCATGCTTCATGTAAATTCAGCGTCTCAAAGCAGAGCCACGAGGCTCTTTAGATATTTTTACCATCATTAATCTGCATCTGTCCCCTCAAAGATGAAGAATGAGAGGCAGGAGCCGCGGGGATTTTCCCAGTCGCTTATTCAATGCGTCAAAGAATAAATACAGATGGATTTATAAAATACAGGTAGTTGTGTGAAAAAACGCAGTATATTCTGATACTTCCTTTAACATGATTTTTATGGATAAAAAAGAAAAGTCTAGGTGAGATGTTCTGGTCTACAGTGAGCTCAGGCCTTAAAGGGTTAAGTGAAAACAGGACGAATATCACCAACAATCATCCACTTTGTTACTGTCACTTCAGTAAAACCAGAGCTCTGGGAAGTATTTTTTTGGTGTAAGTTGATCTGTATTTATTTTTTGTTTTTGTTTTGTTTTTGTACTTACAACAATTTTATAGACAAATTGTACTATTATAGTAGAGGCGGAGAGTAGGGGGCGGCGTGAAAGTTTGTCTTCTTCATGGTGGGCACACACAGAAAATAACTGAGAAGCTCTGGGTTAGTCAAACATTACTTCATAGAAATAAAATGACTATTTGTAAAATGAAGATGTCTGTTGTAATATTTCACACTGACGTATTTCACACTTAAAAAAGGGAAATAAAAGTTCCTGTGACAGCCCAGCAGAGTTTGAGCTTTATAATTAATCTTGAATTCTACTTTTTGGTAGACTCATATCTGCTGATGATGGGAAATAAACCAAAACGTGATTTTACACTGATCAATTTATTTATTTCAAATTTAATGGTAAATATACACACAAATAAGAAGCATTTCACAAAGTTTAAAAAAAAAATTTTTTTAACATGTGACAAAGTAATATTGAAAAACTAAACAAACAAAAAAAATGTTAATAGTTAATAATTTGGTGCAACATCCAAATTGAGTGTCTTGCTCAAGGACACAACTTCAGTATAAAACTGGAATATGACAAGTAGAAACCACCAACTCTCCAGATCGAGCTCTGTGCCTCTTGTGACTGCAGTTATTACATTGACATAGTAATATATGAAAATTATTATCACATTATACAAAACATACACCCCTCGCTGAGCCGCCACCTTAACGTGGTGGAGGGGTTTGAGCCCGAATGATCCTGGGAGCTATGTTGTCGGGGGCTTTATGCCCCTGGTAGGGTCACCCATGGCAAACAGACAGACGGGTCAGACTAAGAGCGGTTCAGAAGCCCTTTATGAAGACAGTAAAATCAAGGCCAGTTACGTCGCCCGGACCGGCGTCACCGGGGCCCCACCCTGGAGCCAGGCCTGGGGTGGGTGCTCGACAGCGAGCGCCTGGTGGCCGGGCCTTTCCCCACGGGGCCCGGCCGGGCTCAGCCCGAAGGAGCGACGTGGGGCCGTCCTCACGTGGACCCACCACCCGCGGGAGGATCCATAAGGGGCCGGTGCTGAGAGATCAGCGGGGGCCCAGACGACCGGATCTCCGGACATGGAGACTAGCTCTGGGGACATGGAATGTCACCTCACTGGGGGGGGGGGGGGGGCTGAGCTTGTGCGGGAGGTTGAGCGTTACCGACTAGATATAGTCGGCCTCGCCTCCACGCACAGTTTGGGCTCTGGAACCCAACTTCTTGAGAGGGGCTGGACTCTCCATTGCCCGCGGGGAGCGGCGGCGAGCTGGTGTGGGCCTGCTCATTACACCACAGCTCAGCCGTCACGTCTTTGAGTTCTCCCCGGTGAACGAGAGGGTTGCGTCCCTGCGCCTCTCACTGTTGTGGCAGCCTACGGGCCAAACAGCAGTGCAAAGAACCCGGCCTTCTTGGAGTCCCTGGGGGGGGGGTACTAGACAGTGCACCCACCGGGGACTCCGTTCTCCTGGGGGACTTCAACGCCAATGTGGGTAACGACAGTGACACCTGGAGGGGCGTGATTGGGAGGAACGGCCTCCCTGATCTGAACCCGAGCGGTGTTTTGTTATTGGACTTCTGTGCTAGTCACAGTTTGTCCATAACAAACACCATGTTCAAACACAAGGTCCATCAGTGTACATGGCACCAGGACACCCTAGGTCGGAGGTCGATGATCGACTTTGTAGTCTTGTCATCTGACCTCCGGCCGCGTGTTTTGGACACTCGGGTGAAGAGAGGGGCAGAGCTGTCAACTGATCACCACCTGGTCGTGAGTTGGATCCGCTGGCGGAGGAGGAAGCCGGATAGACCTGGCAGGCCCAAGCGTATCGTGAGGGTCTGTTGGGAACGTCTGGCGGAGCCTTCTGTCAGGGGGGTCTTCAATTCGCACCTCCGGGAGAGCTTCTCTCTGATCCCGAGGGAGGCTGGGGACATGGACTCCGAGTGGGCCATGTTCTCCACCTCCATTGTTGATGCGGCTGCCCGTAGCTGTGGTCGTAAGGTCTGCGGTGCTTGTCGCGGCGGCAATCCCCGAACCCAGTGGTGGACACCGGAAGTAAGGGATGCCGTCAGGCTGAAGAAGGAGTCCTATCGAGCCTTGTTGGCTTGTGGGACTCCTGAGGCAGCTGACGGGTACCGCGGGCCAAGCGTGCCGCGGCTCGTGCTGTCGTGGAGGCAAAAACTCGGGGTTGGGAGGAGTTCGGGGAGGCCATGGAGGAGGACTATCGGACGGCCTCAAAGAAATTCTGGCAAACCGTTCGGCGCCTCAGGAGGGGGAAGCAGTGCTTCACCAACACTGTTTACAGTGCGGGTGGAGAGCTGCTGACCTCAACTGGGGATGTTGTCGGACGGTGGAAGGAATACTTTGAGGATCTCCTCAATCCCACTGTCACGTCTTCCGAGGAGGAAGCCGAGACTGGGGACCCGGAGGCGGACTCGTCCATCACCCTGGCCGAAGTCACTGAGGTGGTTGTCAAGCTACTCGGTGGCAAGGCTCTGGGCGTTGATGAGATCCGTCCTGAGTACCTTAAGTCTCTGGATGTTGTGGGGCTGTCTTGGTTGACACGTCTCTACAACATCACGTGGCGGTCGGGGACAGTACCTCTGGACTGGCAGACCGGGGTGGTGGTCCCTCTGTATAAAAAGGGGGACCGGAGGGTGTGTTCCAACTACAGGGGAATCACACTCCTCAGCCTTCCCAGTAAGGTCTATTCCAATGACTGGAGAGGAGAGTCCGGCCGACAGTCGAACCTCGGATCCAGGAGGAGCAGTGTGGTTTTCGTCCTGGTCGTGGAACACTGGACCAGCTCTATACTCTCCATCGGGTGCTCGAGGGTTCATGGGAATTTGCCCAACCGGTCCACATGTGTTTTGTGGATCTGGAGAAGGCATTCAACCGTGTCCCTCGTGGTGTCCTTTGGGGGGTGCTCTGGGAGTATGCCGTCCGGTGCCCTTTGCTAAGGGCTGTCCGGTCCCTGTATGACCAGAGCAGGAGCTGTGCTCTCTGCAGTAAGTCAGACCTGTTTCTGGTGCATGTTGGACTCTCCCAGGGCTAAGCCCTTTGTCACCAGTTGTTCATTGTATTCACGGACAGAATTTCTAGGTGCAGTCACGGATCGGAGGGGGTCTGGTTCAGGGGCTGGAGGGGGTCTGGTTCGGGAACCACAGGATCTCATCGCTGCCGTTTACAAATGATGTTATCCTGATGGCTTCATCAAGCCAGGACCTGCAGCACTGGGGCGGTTTGCAGTCGAGTGTGAAGCGGCGGAGATGAGAATCAGCTCCTCCAAATCCGAGGCTATTGTTCTTGACTGGAAAAAGGTGGCTTGCCCTCTCCGGGTGGATGGGGAGTCTCTGCCTCATGTGGAGGATTTCAAGTATTTCAGGGTTTTGTTCACGAGTGAGGGAAGGATGGAGTGTGAGATTGACTGGAGGCGCTGCACCAATCCACCTGTGATGTGGTCGCTGTATCAGTCTGTTGTGGTAACGAAAGAGCCAAGTTAAAAGGCAAAGCTCTTGATTTACCGGTCAATCTACTTTCTCACCCTCACGTATAGTCATGAGAGCTCTGGGTAATGACCAAAAGGACAAGATCTGGAATACAAGTGGCTGAAATGAGTTTCCTCCGCAGGGTGACTAGGAGCTCCCTCATAGATAGGTTGAGGAGCTCAGTCACACAGGAGGAGCTCGGAGTAAAACCACTGCTCCAGTTGAGGTGACTCAGGCATTAGTTCCGGATGCTTCCTGTTCCGGGCATGTCCCACCTACAGGAGGTCCCGGGGAAGACACTGGAGGGACTATGTCTGTTAGCTGGCCTGGGAACACAGTGGGGTCCCACCGGAGGAGCTGGAGGAAGTGTCTGGGGTGTGGAAGTCTAGGAGTTCCTGCTTGGACTGCTGCTCCTATGACCCGCCACGGCCGCAGAAGAAAATGGATGGATAAATTCAGTTGATCTGATAGTGTTAACTGAAGTGATGTGGCTAAAACATTAGTTTTTCAGTCATTTTATTAAAAGCATTTTTTACTGCTTACACTACACTACTCCCGTCCCTCTGACACTGAGACCTGTGCCTCAGATGAAAACTGTTTAAAGAGCTGCTCATTTCTGCTCCAGTGATATTTCCACCCAGAGGAAAGTGAGAGAGAGAGCTCTGTCAGTTGTCTCCCGTTTGTTTGGCACACATCCAGGTAGGACTAAAAACCAATCCCACAGGCCGCACACCCGCCACCAGACCGACCGTTTGGACACATCCAAATGTATTTTATTGAACTAACTCTGCGTGAAAGTAAGAGATTTAGCTTGGTTTTAGTTGATGCCTGGTCACAACATGTTGAGGCGTTCCAATGTAAACCTGCTCCGAATCATGCTGTGGTTAAAGTACTCATAACTAAGACTGTGCCACGGTGGGACATTCCTGAGGAAATATCAAGTGATAATGGGGCACATTTCCTGGCCAGGATAGTTGAGGAGGTGGGCCGATTTTTAGGTATTGATCTCCGTAAACACACTTCTTATCACCTTGAATCTGCAGCTATGGGAGAAAGGGGAAATGGCACACTGAAATGCAAACTTGCCCAAATCTGTGGAGACACAGGACTTTCATCAGTTAAAAGTCTCCCTCTCGCTCTCATTTATATGCGAATGAGGGTGAGAGCACATTGCAACATGAGCCCATTTGAAATATTGTTTGCAAGACCTCCAAATCTCGGTCTGGGCCCACCTCCAAGGGAACTTCCACACAGCTCCTTCTGCAATGACAATGTTTTGGCATATTGTAAAGAACTTAATGCACTTTGGTCTTCTATTTCCGTGCCGAATAAAGCGGCCTAGGGACTCCCAGACTTCCCTCAGCCCACACACATCTTCCAGCTCCTCCAGTTTGGCCCCCAGGCATTCCCAGGTCAGCCAAGAGACATAGTCCCTCCAGGATGCCCTCACTTGTGAACAAGACCAAGATACTTGAATTCCTCCACTTGAGGCAAGGACTCTCCATCCGGAGAGGGCAAACCACCTTTTTCTGGTCGAGAACCACAAAGGATTCAATGCAACAATTTTATATATAAAATAAGTCATATATATATAATTATTTTAGGTCATCTGTTTTCTAGTTTTGTGCTTGAGATCAGCCTCACAATAAAACAATCAAAATTCCATGTCAGTATTTTTACATGAATTGAACATGAAGTGAAAAAAAAAAAAGAAACGAAACACTGAGGATCTGCACTGTCAGCAAAAGCAAGCTTTAACAGCATCTACATTTAATATAACAGCTGCAGTTGATTGTATAAAGTATTAATAGTTGAGTGAGCAGAAGTCTGGCTGCAGCATTACGGTGATATTAACCATATAAGGACTGAACACATTATAGACCAGTATAGCTAGCTTAGACTTTGATTCTTTAGTCTTAAAAATCATGTTAAAGGAAGTATCAGAATGTACTGTGTTTTGTTTTGTTTAATGTTTTGTTTTTTACACAAAACTACCTCTATTTAACATATCTACAATTCTTTTTTTTGATGCATCAATTAACTGGGAAAATTACCACGGCACCTGGGCTCTGATTTGTCATCCTCAAGGGAAAACTTAAGCAGATTACCGCAATGACAGTAAAATATTTAAAGAGCCTCATGCCTCTGCTTTGAGATGCTGTTTGATTTTACTTTATAGCACAATTGGCTGAGGAGTTACGGTAATCGCGCTCTATTGGAGACGATAGCATCTGATGATATAAGGTTAAATGCCTGTGAGTGTGTGAGTGGACTGTGTGATTTCCAAGTATTATGTTGAGACATTTGAGTGATTTTACACCATTTTCAAAATAGGCTACGTTTTCTGTCAAACATGGGGCAATTAATTTTCAACTAGTTCATTCTCAGAGTTAAGTTTTGTCATTCACTGTCGAATACAAAACCTCAACAAATTGCTTGTCAAGTTCAAAAGAGCATGTATGTAAAGACATTTACTTACCTCTTTAAACATTACGCCGGTAAATTCTAATGAAGGCCGAAGATTCGTCTTTGACAGTAGTTTGGTTCGTGCTCATTCAGGTGTGCGCACAGTGACAAGCACAACACTGCAGTTGCTCCACTACAAATGAGGTGTGGCAAACTACCACAAAAACTTGCACAACGCTGTAATTTGAGCAATGCTCCTTCAAGTTTCAATTGCAATTTACATTTTTACACCAACAATGAAATGTCCCTTCCCCTTAGCTTCGTCCCTTTAGCTTCGTCATTAGCGGATTAGCATTAACATTAGCAGAAAACGTCTCTGAGTTTCTAACAAAGATGTTGGACCAACTCACTCAGTGTCAAGTTTACTCACGGTACCGCAGCTTTTAGATGAGTTAAACCCGGGGCAGGACGGTCTGGGTCTGGAAAAACATTGAGCGCGTTGAAATCCCGCGCGGCGGAAGGTTTTGAGAGCGGTGCAAAAGAGACCGGCAGCTCCGCTCAGCTCACGCCGCTCAGGCTCCTCTCACTCGGGCGCGTCTGATCACAGCTCCCGCTCCTCTTCTCCCGCTCCTCCTCTCCCGCTCCTCTTCTCCCGCTCTCTCCGCTTCTGTCCTCTGTTCTCTTCTCTTCTCTGCTCATTTTATCTGATCCGTGGCTCTTTTTCTGACTCTTTTTCTGACTCTTTTTAGCGTCTTTTTGCTCCGTTAAACTCCGAGCTTCCCGCCAAACTGTCCACGTAAAGAGCGCGCATGGTCACGTGTACGTCACGTGTACGTTCTCTTTACGTACAGCCAATCACCATCGAGTGTTCAGAGGGAACGCCCCCAACACAACACATTATAACATATAAACAATAATAAATATATAAACCTCCAGTAATATTATTTTAACTAAATAATATATGAACCTTTTCACTTTTAGTCACTTTATTAAATCATTAACTATTTGTCTTATTTTAATAATTTATAAAATAATCTGTGTTTTATATTGGAAATCATGTGTGACTCATTATTTATGCAAAATAAACATTTACTTTTTCTAATCTTGTGATTAATTTGTGTGAAATAAAGAAGGATTAACCCCTCGAGTTTCTTTTACATGTAATACCCAAGTTTACCACTGGGCCGCGCATGTTCCACACACAAAGGATCAGTTCAGTTAGATTCTGTGTCTGCTCCTCATGACTCCTCTCTGCTCCTCATGGCTCCTCTCTGCTCCTCATGACTCCTCTCTTGTCCTCATGACTCCTCTCTGCTCCTCATGGCTCCTCTCTGCTCCTCATGGCTCCTCTCTTGTCCTCATGGCTCCTCTCTGCTCCTCACGGCTCCTCTCTGCTCCTCATGACTCCTCTCTGCTCCTCATGACTCCTCTCTGCTCCTCACGGCTCCTCTCTGCTCCTCATGTCTCCTCTCTGCTCCTCTCTGCCCCTCATGACTCCTCTCTGCCCCTCATGACTCCTCTCTGCTCCTCACGGCTCCTCTCTGCTCCTCATGGCTCCTCTCTGCTCCTCATGGCTCCTCTCTGCTCCTCATGACTCCTCTCTGCTCCTCATGACTCCTCACGGCTCCTCTCTGCTCCTCATGGCTCCTCTCTGCTCCTCATGGCTCCTCTCTGCTCCTCATTTCTAAACAGGTATTTTCCTAAACAAGTGTCTCCTCCTAGTGGCCACAAGAGGCATGTGACACACAAACTCCTGACTTATAAAACTCTGGAGGATTTTAGCCAAAGAAACAACTTTTCTGTGGAAACAAGCAGGAGGAAGCTCTCCTAAAGACAGAGAAGAGTCAGGTTTATGGAGAGGCAAGCTCACAGCAGGGACACATGTTTTTATACATTTTATAGTGTAATAAATAAAATATAAATAAAATAAAGCCCACGTGGCTGTTCATGTTAAATCTGGTTCTTACGTGGCCCTGGTTCAGTCCATCTCTGTCCTGGTTTGGATAAACTTTTGGTTTAAATAAAAACAACTCAACAACTGTCATTTATTATTGATAGGTTCACACTTAACCTAATTAGAGTTCAAAAGAGAAGAGAAGACAAGAGAGATTAATTTTTACTATACTCATGAGGAGAACAGGACGGGGAGGCCGAAACCTTCAGATTACAACCTCCTCACCCTTTCTGAAGTCTCCACCGCCTTTCTCCTCCTTTATTCGGTTAGGAACCCTAGTTACACATCACTGCTCACTCTCAAGGGAAGGGGGGGACAACAAACAGTGAGGCAGTGAGAAAATCACATATTACAAAGTTCATTTCAAAATATTGTTACTTAAGCATTCCTTTCAGTCCTTTTTCGCCCAAACACCTCTCAGGGTGTTTCCTGTTATCTCCCATGGTCATTCAACTTTCACAAGACATTCTCTGCAAAGCTCAGAAAACAGACATAAGTGCATAAATCATATTAAGGTTACATATCATTATTATAGTGATGTTCAATTCTCATGTTCAGCCCTAAGAGGCGACGCTGTTGTGATTTGGGGCTTTACAAAAAGAAACTGAAAAAACACAATTAGATTTGAAATGATTCATTTGTCCCTCCATGATCTTAAATGGTGCTGTGCTCGTCTGTGCTCTACACTTATAAACTCTGACTCCAGTGGATCAGTGTGTTGTAATTCACACATTTTAAATCACAATATTCATCTAAAACCACTTCATAAAACGAGGTGTCCAACAGGGGGTCGAAGGACAGGGGGCGCTCTGGGACACTTCTCCATTTTCTCGTGTTCTGTTGATTCATTTGTTTCTGTTTCATTGTTGATTTTTCGGACTTTCTGTTGGTTCAATTCTCATGTTCAGCCCTAAGAGGCGACGCTGTTGTGATTTGGGGCTTTACAAAAAGAAACTGAATCGAGTGGCTCCAAATACAACTTCAGGAAAGGCTCAAAAAGTCTGTTTCAGTCCATCCTTAAAGTCCTCAAAATGTCGCCTAGAACAGAAAACTGAAACCCACTGGCCTCATCTGAGAGAATCAGGAGAATAAAAGAACAGAATTTTGATCGAGAGGCCGAGAAAAGGACAATGTTTTTTCTCTAGTAAAAATGTAGAGCAGCACAATTCACTTCAACAGGAGCAAAAACGACGAGAGAAGTGATGGTTTCAGTGGTTTTAGTCTGTGCAGCTCTGACTCCAGCACAAGGCCAGAAATGTGACAGATGGATCTAAAAGTGTGAAAAACATGGACAGAACTTTGCCCAGACATGGTCCTAATGAAATAAAAGAAAATGAGTCACTGTTACTGTCTGAAATCTTTATTTAACATAAAAAACACATTATACTGTTTGTTCTAGATTATATAAAACAAAGTATTTGACACTTTGCATTTTACAAAGAGATAACGATGAACAGAAAAAACAGGGAAGTTGACAGTCAAACCCTTAAAAAGGCCACTGCCAAATGACATAAAAGTCAAACTGCACAGAATCACAAAAATGAACAAATTGTGTAACTGAATATAATCCAACATAACATAAATATATGAACATTAGGTCCAAACAGGTTTATCCTCCATTACAAAAGGAGCTTTGACTAAACAGCACAAACTAAAATGAATCATCATGTTTTTAAAAGATCTTCAACATTTGTCACGTTCAGTCTGGTGAAGGCAGAGACTGGAAAAACATCACTGAAAAACACCTGCAGAGTGAAATGTTACATAATATGGCATTAAACAAGTTCAGTTCCAAGTCAGATCTGTGGAGAGGCGACTCCAACGACAAAGAAACATGTAACTGAATAATCCAACATAGAAACATTTGATATCAGAACATTCCAAGCAAAGCAATAACATCTCCACGGACACAAGAGACGGCACTCGACCAGAAAAGTGACACAGTGGAGCTTTAAGGCTGTGCTCCATTTGTATCATATGAAGTTTTTTACTGTGTTTTAGTTGTTGTCCAGAAAGAAACGTCTTTCATCTCAGCTCAGGTCGTTTGGACAGACCTAGAGAAAACGTGAATATTTGAATAATTATTATTTAAATGTTTTAAACCTTCAAAATGTCTTAAGTTCTTGTGTTAAAATGTAAAAATCAGTAAAGTTAAATGCACCTGGTAAATTGCTGTAGTCCCCAAGCTGTTCATCTTAAAGTAAAAACAACATTTACATACATTTAAATCTAAAAGTAAAGACAGAAATAAAGTCATTTACCATCCCTGTTTCTTGGGTCTCTGATACATTCATACACACAAACGTCGCCTAAAATGCAGGAAACATGAAACGTTTAGTCTTTAGTTTAAATATCTTAAAATGTGGTGTAATATTTTCATCTGACCCTGGAGAAGAGATGAGTACAGCTGCTGCTGGTCTTGTCCCGCCCCCGTTTCATTCTCACTATTGTTAACAAAATAAATGAATAAAAAAAGAAAAAACTCTACACTTGAATTATGATGTACGAAGGACAAGACTGACCTGGACGAGCTTCTGCCTGAAAAAGAAATACAAAATTATGTTTCTGATAAAAACACAGACTTTACATCACAGACTACATCAAGTCAGATAAAAGTGTTTAAATTAGCTCAAAAGCACATTTCACATTTATGTAATATATTATAGGTCAAATCAGTGAGTGTCGGCCTCATTTCAGCGTGTCTATTTGTGCTTTTAATCATTTTAAAGCTTTTGACAGATTGTGTTTTTAAATAACTCAACAGTACAAATGTGTAACATGAAAATAATAGTTTGTGAAACCACTTTTTACCTTTATTTTTTGTGTGGTGCCACAGAAGCAGCAGCAGAAGGAGTAAAACCACTGCACACACAGGTCCAACCGCCCACATCACAGGAAATGGCTCATTTTTAGACACAGGACCAGCTGAAATCAACCACACAGTTATAGTCAAAGTATATGTTTGTATCTTAGTATATTCTACAGAAGACATATGTAATCTTGTGCCATATATTTAAAACCTGCTTTTTTGTCACCTTGGGATGAATATTTAACTTTTTCTAACTTAAAATAATGTCCTAAATTTGAAAACACACTGTATAAACCACTCATCCATTTCTAAAGAGGAATTTACACGTTGGAGCGCCCTCTGCTGTTAGCAATGGGAATTAATAATCAGACAGTCAACAAGGCTACATGAATGCTATGCTAATAGAGCCTTTCATTGTGAAGTCAGTTTGACCACAGAGTGAGTCTGGAGATGGTTTATGGAATTAAAAACTGTAGCAGTCTGGACTTTTACCTCTGTTGTAACAATACTGACAAAATGAACTGAGCATTTCTCAGGGCTCAGAGACTATGGTAGATTAATGGATTAATGAAATAAAATACAACTGCACTGCTCCAGCTATGAATTTGATTAGACAACAACAATTTAATATGGTTAACAGAAAAAAGTCACTTTGACATAAAATGAGTTTTGTAAAGAAAAGTTTCACTGACTTTTAAACCGACATCCAACTCTCTGGAGATATGACAGTCTCTGGTGTTTGACTGTAGTTTCCTTTGTCCCTCACATTTATAAAAGCCTTCGTCAGACCTGGACACTGCAGTGATGTTGAGCTCTGGTTCAGTCCCATTTTGAATCATTTTTCCATTTTTATAAAATCGAACTGAAGTAAAAGTCCCTGTGTTCAGTTTACAGCTGAGAGACACAGGCTGTCCCTCAGTCACTGCCACTGGGCTCATAAGGATGATGTCCCCTGTGAAGTGAAACATGTCAAATACATCAAATACTTTCAAACACAACTTATACTTTATATCAAACTTACTGTGGACTGAGATGTTGACGGCATTGCTCATTTCTCCTGATCCAGACTCACACCAAAACACTGCACTGGTTTCCTCAGATAAACTAAACTCACATTTAGACTTGTCTTTACTCGTCTTACACTGTTGTGATGATAATCTGTTATCAGAAAACCTCCTCCAGACTGTGCTGTCTGCTCCAGTGGAGTTGAACCCACAACTCAGAGTGATGACATCATCAGTGAAGTGCTGTGCTCTGTCAGGACTGACCGAGAGAGACACTGGAGACTCAGCATCTGAGGAGCACAAGAGCCAGGCTTAAGTAACACAGGCTTTAGAGAGTCGGGCTTCAGGGAGTCGGGCTTTAGCGAGTCGGGCTTTAGCGAGTCGGGCTTTAGCGAGTCGGGCTTTAGCGAGTCGGGCTTTAGCGAGTCGGGCTTTAGCGAGTCGGGCTTTAGCGAGTCGGGCTTTAGCGAGTCGGGCTTAAGTAACACAGGCTTTAGTGAGTCAGGCTTTAGTGAGTCAGGCTCAGAGTTGAGTGACATGAACATGTGGGCTGTACCTCCAGACCAGACAAAGGCGGGGTCACTGTTTTTAGAGGAGAAGGCGGGACTTCCTCTTTCCGTTCGACACACAAAAAGCTGCTGAGTGGTTGAGGCCCTGGAGGCTGAAGGAGTCCTGTTTAGAGCCGGCACTGGCCCCCGGGAGCCGCTCATATGTGTAAGACTCTGACTGAGGAACAGCCCTGTACCAGTGAAAGCTCCATCCTGCAGAGGGCGCCGTCACAGCACAGCTCAGAGACACAGAGGCCCCAGGACTGAGCCAGGACACAGACACTGACAGGACAGGACGGGGGGCTCCTGAGGAGTGGATGTTATATTTAGATCATCACATACGATGTGATTGTGTCATATTAAATATAAACTTACTGTCAGACACATTTAGTGTGAGGGGGCGGCTCCACTCAGTGACTGTGTGTGGCAGGACTCCTCTGCAGCTGTAGGGCCCCTCTGTCCTTCACTGCTGCTCTTCTTATGGTCATTTTTCTCTTTGTTTGTGCTCCAGGATCTGTCTAAATCTCCTCCATTCAAACGTCCCCTCAGCACCTGCTCCGTGAGCGTTACAGGTGAGAGAGAGCTGCTCTCCAGGGAACAGCTGAGACCAGGGGGGGTCCACAGAGAGAGAGGGTCTGGGGACTGGACACACAGATTACCACATAAAAGAACATGTACAGCACATACACATGGAAGTATAAGAGACGTGTTAGAGTCAAACTGACCAGTGGCTCTGAGTCTGAACTTCAGGCTGTGCTCAGTGAAGTAGGGAGGGCGCCCTCTGCTGGCTCTGCACTGGTACTCCCCTCCCTCTGACACTGAGACCTGTGCCTCAGATGAAAACTGTTTAAAGAGCTGCTCATTTCTGCTCCAGTCATATTTCCACCCAGAGGAACGAGGAGAGACAGAGCAGAGCAGCTCCACACTGCCCCCTGTTGGCGTCTCTGAGGGTCCACTCACTGTGACCTGAGGTTTGTCTGTAGAAAACAGAATTACATCAAAACATGAACTTCACACATTAAAGGGCCAATATTATGTATATTTATATGTTATAATGTTTCCTCATCACAGACAGAAGAAGAGTTGTGTTTTGTTTCATTCACATGTTTAACACACAAACTCTGCAGATTTAGGCTGAGTTCTTCTTTCAAACTGAAAACACTCTGTTCCACCTTGTGATGTCATCATGTAGTAATACAGGAAGTGCTCCACTGTGTTTTTAAACTCTACACCTTCAGCAGAATCATTTGGATAATATCGGCTCTGGAAGTGCCAATCTCAACTAAATAAAAGCTCAAATGTGGCTGTTAAACTACCACTTCATGACATCACAAGGTGGAACAGAGCATTTTGAGCTTTGGAGATGTGACAGACTAATAAACCAAACATGTCTGAATGAGACAAAACAAAATTCCAGCTGTTTGTGATGAGTAACATTAAATAGTAACATTATAACATGGCTTAAATTTCACAAGTCGAGTTAATTTAACATAATATGGGACTTTTAAAAACACGGAGGACAAACCCACAGTTTGTTCAGTGAAAGTGCACATACTCAGTACAGTGACAGTGGTGGTGCTGCTCCACACAGTGGTGAGGTGTGGTTCTCTCTGGGCTCTGCAGCTGTAGGCTCCTGTGTCAGACTCAGTCACTCTGGACACTCTGTATTCTCTGGTTGTTGGAGGTAGGTTCAGTCTGTTCCTGCTCCAGTGATAGGTCCACTCTGTGTCTGCTCCCTCCACCTCACAGCTCAGACTCAGACTCTCTCCCACAAAGACAGACTGACTCGGACTCACAGTGGGGACTGGAACATTCACAGAAAAAACATATTAAACTTGTTCAGTTTGAGACAGAAAGATGATAATAAAACATGTAAACGTCAAACTGAAGGAGACAGATGCATAAAGGTCATGTGTTCTTTATATTCTGGACTCACCAGTGTTCACAACTGTGACTCTGTTACTTTCTTCTGTGGCGACATGATCGTTCTTCCCTCTGCATAAGTACAATCCTCGACGAGAGACATTGAGAGTTTGTTCAACTTTGAAAAGATCTTCCCATGTAGATCCAGGGTTGGGTTTTCTGAACCAATCAAATTTTCCATTCCATCCCTCTACATCACAGCTCAGAGTCACACTGCCCCCTGCTGGTATTTCTGTGTTTGACACATTCAGTTCAACTCTGCGGGTTCTTTCTGTGAACAAACAGAATAAAAACATAAAACGTCTGATGTGTTTTATTCAGGAGGATCATGTGCTCAGCCGACCTGTCACTTTCAGTTCTTCCTCAGAGGATTTTGTTTCCTCACTGGCTCCACACGAATACAAACCCTCATCTGATTTTGACACTGGATAAATTGTCATAGATGAAGAAAAATATGATAGTATGCTCAGCCAGTGTCTTGAGTCCTGTCGTACGAGTTTCCCATCTTTGTAAAACTGCAGTTGTTTTCCACCATGACCTGTGCACCTCACACTCACTGTGTCCCTCAGATACACAGACTGTCGAGTCACATCTAGAGTCGCCCTGTCACCTGGAACCGAACAAAAGAGAGGCCCAGCATGAACAGACACATGGAAAAAGATCCATATTTTATGATGGTACATAACTCTAGAGACAGATGTACTGTACATTACATTTAAAACAACAGCTTCAGTTGGTTTTCTTTTATTAACATATTGTTATAACAAGAACAAGGTGATTTTTGGAGGATAAAACAACAATATCTGGTTTGTTCTTTAATAATTTGAACAACAGTTTGTCTCGACTCTAGATGAGATGTTCACTAATGAAGTATTTAATCACAATGCATCTTCAAAGACTAAAAGGATTTCAAAAGATATATCCACATTACAACATTCACCATGGAATAGTTTTTTATGAACCAACCAGCCCACGACATTTAAAGTTTCATTTGAAATCATCATAAGCATGAAATGAATCACTTCAAGAACTATAGAGTCACCAAGTCCACATTAAATAGAGTTTATTACCTGTTGTCTGTTTGCAGACGGCCACACAAAACACTGGAACAAAACATATAAACATGTAGATTAGTGTCTAGATGACATGAACGCACACATGAATCTACATTAATGTAGTGACCCAGGTCTAAACTCTGACCCAAAGTGTAGTACTCACAGATGGACCGCAGTGTCCAGAGCAGAGAGGCTCCCATCCTCAGAGTCAGGCTCAAACTAAACACACAACTATACACTCTTTTGATAAAGGCTCCGTTTGATGCACTTCATGATGTTTAACTGTGTCAATGTGTTTCCTTCCTTTTCACACACCGCACACAAATTAGAAATGACATAAACAATGAAACAAGTCCGAGGTGTGATATGACCTTATATGACTTTAGTTGTTTTAAGACTTAGGTTCAGCAGAGTGATCATCAATACATCAGATTAAATGTGACACAACATCTGGAACTCTAAATAGTCGAGCAGTAGTTTGTATCATCACTGTGATATTAAATGTCTGTGTGAGACTGTGTGATCTCAGACCTGTTCAAACTGCTGTGGTGAAGATGTGAACTTTACTCTGAAAAAGTGAACATCCTCTTTGCTCCTCGGCCTTTACACGTCACATTAGTCCTGTATCAGCCCATTAAAGCTGCTGTGTCACTTTAAAGATGGTGTTGAATTTGCTGAAAAGGGCCAAAGATCATTGAGTTAGGACACGGTTTATTCCCTGGTTCAGTTCTGGTTCTGTCCTGGTTCAGTTCTGGTTCAGTCCTGGTTTAGTCCTGGTTCAGTTCTGGTTCTGTCCTGGTTCAGTTCTGGTTCTGTCCTGGTTTAACCTTGTTTAGTCCTGGTCTAGTCCTGGTTCAGTTCTGGTTCTGTCCTGGTTTAACCTTGTTTAGTCCTGGTCCTGGTTTAGTCCTGGTTCAGTCCTGGTTCTGTCCTGGTTCAGTTCTGGTTCTGTCCTGGTTTAACCTTGTTTAGTCCTGGTCCTGGTTCTGTCCTGGTTCAGTCCTGGTTCTGTCCTGGTTTAACCTTGTTTAGTCCTGGTCCTGGTCTAGTCCTGGTTCAGTTCTGGTTCTGTCCTGGTTTAACCTTGTTTAGTCCTGGTCCTGGTTCTGTCCTGGTTCAGTCCTGGTTCTGTCCTGGTTTAACCTTGTTTAGTCCTGGTCCTGGTTCTGTCCTGGTTCAGTCCTGGTTCTGTCCTGGTTTAACCTTGTTTAGTCCTGGTCCTGGTTCTGTCCTGGTTCAGTTCTGGTTCTGTCCTGGTTTAACCTTGTTTAGTCCTGGTCCTGGTTCTGTCCTGGTTCAGTTCTGGTTCTGTCCTGGTTTAACCTTGTTTAGTCCTGGTCCTGGTTCAGTTCTGGTTCTGTCCTGGTTCAGTTCTGGTTCTGTCCTGGTTTAACCTGGTTTAGTCCTGGTCCTGGTTCAGTTCTGGTTCTGTCCTGGTTCAGTCCTGGTTCTGTCCTGGTTCAGTCCTGGTTCTGTCCTGGTTCAGTTCTGGTTCTGTCCTGGTTCAGTTCTGGTTCTGTTCTGGTTCAGTTCTGGTTTTGTCCTGGTTCAGTCCTGGTTCAGTCCTGGTTTTGTCCTGGTTTAACCTTGTTTAGTCCTGGTCCTGGTTCAGTTCTGGTTCTGTTCTGGTTTTGTCCTGGTTTAACCTTGTTTAGTCCTGGTCCTGGTTCAGTCCTGGTTCAGTCCTGGTTCTGTCCTGGTTTAACCTTGTTTAGTCCTGGTCCTGGTTCAGTCCTGGTTCAGTCCTGGTTCTGTCCTGGTTTAACCTTGTTTAGTCCTGGTCCTGGTTTAGTCCTGGTTCAGTCCTGGTTCTGTCCTGGTTTAACCTTGTTTAGTCCTGGTCCTGGTTCAGTTCTGGTTCTGTCCTGGTTCAGTCCTGGTTCTGTCCTGGTTCAGTCCTGGTTCTGTCCTGGTTTAACCTTGTTTAGTCCTGGTCCTGGTTCAGTCCTGGTTCTGTCCTGGTTTAACCTTGTTTAGTCCTGGTCCTGGTTTAGTCCTGGTTCAGTCCTGGTTCTGTCCTGGTTTAACCTTGTTTAGTCCTGGTCCTGGTTCAGTCCTGGTTCTGTCCTGGTTTAACCTTGTTTAGTCCTGGTCCTGGTTTAGTCCTGGTTCAGTCCTGGTTCTGTCCTGGTTTAACCTTGTTTAGTCCTGGTCCTGGTTTAGTCTGGTTCAGTCCTGGTTCTGTCCTGGTTTTTAACCTGGTTTACCTTGTTTAGTCCTGGTCCTGGTTCAGTCCTGGTTCTGTCCTGGTTTAACCTTGTTTAGGTCCTGGTCCTGGTTTAGTCCTGGTTCAGTCCTGGTTAGTCCTGGTTTTGTCCTGGTTCAGTCCTGGTTTTGTCCTGGTTCAGTCCTGGGTTTTGTCCTGGTTTAACCTTGTTTAGTCCTGGTCCTGGTTTTGTCCTGGTCCTGGTTCAGTTCTGGTTCAGTTCTGGTTCTGTCCTGGTTAGTCCTGGTCCTGGTTTTGTCCTGGTTCAGTTCTGGTTTTGTCCTGGTTCAGTTCTGGTTCAGTTCTGGTTTTGTCCTGGTTCAGTCCTGGTTCAGTCCTGGTTCAGTTCTGGTTCTGTCCTGGTTCAGTCCTGGTTCAGTTCTGGTTCAGTCCTGGTTCAGTCCTGGTTCTGTCCTGGTTTAACCTTGTTTAGTCCTGGTCCTGGTTTAGTCCTGGTTCAGTTCTGGTTCAGTTCTGGTTCTGTCCTGGTTCAGTCCTGGTTCAGTCCTGGTTTAGTCCTGGTTAAATCGTCTCTTGTGTCAAAGACGTTTTGTGGAGAGGTTTTTTCTGTGATATTTTGAGCTGCAGGTTTTGAGGAGGATCTGGTTCTGATGAGACTCGATTTGCACAAACTCTGCTCTGAGCTTCAACACAAACGAGTCAGAGACATGGTCTGTTCTGTTTTATTTGGACAGGGACACACAACATGAGCCTTAAAAAACAGGAGAGATGTTTGGTGCCAGGTTATAGTAAAGACGTGGTCTGTGGACAGGCTCGTGTTCAGGAACAACAGTTTGGTGACTCCAGTTGTTTTTTCTGAGCTCAGTGAGACAAACCTTCTTAAAGGACGACGAGAAACACCATGAATTATTTTAAATAGTGACAGATGTTTGCAGATATTAGCAGATTATTGAAGTTGAGAAAAGCACTTGGAGGATCTGGTGATACTGTCTGGGGTTTTGTCATGAATCTTTAGTGTGAGTTTTTAGTGATTCCAGAGGTTTAAGGCTGTTTTACCTGAGACCAGCTCGTTACGCAGCACAAAAAACGTGACAGAATCAAACAATCGAAATAATGTGACGCCTCAGTTGTGAGACCCTCGTATGGACCGAAAATTTGACTGAATTTCAGTGAGTTACACAGTTTTTTTTTCTTAAAGGTCAAATTTGAGTCAAGAGTAACGCTCAAGTAAAATGGTTAACATTTTTTATTTTTTTGTCATTCATATAGATATCTGGATAATCTGAATATTTATGCCTGTTTGTAAAATACACGTAAACTGTCTTTTCTAGATTTAAAGTCAGACAGAATTCTGCAGTTCCTTTGTTAATCTCATGGACACTTCTCCAGTGTTTTTCCCATGAGCCACACGACTGTATCGTCCACATACATGATGATATTTGTACTGCACTGAGGGGAGATCACTGTGGACAAACTGAAGAGCAGAGGCCCTAATATAGAGCCCTGTGGAACCCCATGGTGCAGTGTTTAATGGGGGACAGTGATTTACTCAAACACTCAGGTCTGATGTAATCCATCCATCCATCCATCCATCCATCCATTTTCTTCCGCTTATCCGGGGCCGGGTCGAGGGGCATCAGTCTAAGCAGGGACTCCCAGACTTCCCTCACCCCAGACACGTCCTCCAGCTCCTCTGGTGGGACCCCAAGGTGTTCCCAGGCCAGCCGAGAGACATAGTCCCTCCAGCGTGTCCTGGGTCTTCCCCGGGGCCTCCTCCCGGTGGGACATGCCCAGAACACCTCCCGAGGGAGGCGTCCAGGAGGCATCCTGAGCTGATGCCCGAGCCTCAGCTGGTTCCTCTCGACATGTAGGAGCAGCGGCTCTACTCCGAGCTCCTCCCGTGTGACTGAGCTCCTCACCCTGTCTCTAAGGGAGCACCCACCCACTCTGCGGAGGAAACTCATTTCGGCCACTTGTATCCGGGATCTTGTCCTTTCGGTCATGACCCAGAGTCATGACCATAGGTGAGGGTAGGAACGTAGACTGAGGTAAATCGAGAGCTTTGCCTTTCGACTCAGCTCCTTCTTTACCACAACGGACCGATACAGCGACATCACTGCAGACGCTGCACCGATCCACCTGTCAATCTCACGCTCCATCCTTCCCTCACTCGTGCACAAGACCCCGAGATACTTGAACTCCTCCTTTTTCCGGTCGAGAACCATGGCCTCAGATTTGGAGGAGCTGATTCTCATCCCAGCCGCTTCACACTCGGCTCAAACTGCCCCAGTGCTGCAGGTCCTGGCTCGAAGAAGCATCAGGACAACATCATCTGCAAACAGCAGAGATGATCCTGTGGTTCCCGAACCAGACCCCCTCCAGCCCCTGAACCAGACCCCCTCCAGCCCCTGAACCAGACCCCCTCTGGCCCCTGAACCAGACCCCCTCCGGCCCCTGAACCAGACCCCCTCCGGCCCCTGGCTGCGCCAAGAAATTCTGTCCATAAATATAATGAACAGAACCGGTGACAAAGGGCAGCCCTGGTGGAGTCCAACATGCACCGGGAACAAGTCTGACTTACTGCCGGCAATGAACACAGCTCCTGCTCCGGTCGTACAGGGACCGGACAGCCCTTAGCAAAGGGCCCCGGACCCCATACTCCCAGAGCACCCCCCAAAGGACACCACAAGGGACACGGTCGAATGTCTTCTCCAGATCCACAAAACACATGTGGACTGTGGCAAACTCCCATGAGCCTCGAGGACCTGATGGAGAGTATAGAGCTGGTCCAGTGTTCCACGACCAGGACGAAAACCACACTGCTCCTCCTGAATCCGAGGTTCGACTATCGGACGGATTCTCCTCTCCAGTCCCTGGAATAGACCTTATCAGGAAGGCTGAGGACTGTGATTCCCCTGTAGTTGGAACACACCCTCCGGTCCCCCTTTTTATACAGAGGGACCACCCCCCCGGTCTGAGGGACCACCACCCCGGTCTGACAGTCCAGAGGTACTGTCCCGACCGCCACGTGATGTTGTAGAGACGTGTCAGACAAGACCCACAACATCCAGAGACTTGAGGAGTCACAGCACAGGGGGACAGAGTGTAAAGGGGGAGCGAGGGAGGACAGAACAGAGAGAGAGAGAGAGAGAGAGAGAGAGTATTATGGGGGGGCTGGGGGACAAGAGGGGCTGAGACAAAGTGAAATAAGTGCATGTATGAGTTTGTAAGTGTGTGATATTTTGACATTTGATTCTCTTGATACATTCACTGTATTTTTTTCTACATAATCCCACAGTTTTTTGTGAAATCTGAGCAGTTTTAAAGCCCTTCTGGGGTCTGTGATACATCAGATAAATGAAACTCTGTTGAATCTGTCTCTGTTCAAATCAACAATATTAAAATAAATACTAGTTTTATGCTGCAGTGCTCCTTCAAATGATACTTTTTTGTATTTTATTTGTCAGGTTTATTTGTGCAAATATTGTGTAGCCTTGACCAGGTGACTTTAGAGAGTTTATTTAGTTTACTTCAGAGGTGCCCGAACTTTTTTCAGCGAGGGTCATACGTTGAAAAATATTGGACACGGAGCCACAGTGTCATTACAGTGGATTATTCAGACGGTGCATTTAACATAGTTTTGATTCATACTTTAAATAAGGCCTGAAATATTAATATTAGGTCTGTATGACACTACAGTGTGATGTTATTTAGGTTTTATTGGTAGAATTACTCAAATTTGCCTAAAAAGAACTGACTATGATCTACTGGGCCAGTTCAACTGAAGGACTGAGGGCCAATAAAAATGGGTCTGAGGGCCGCATTTGGCCCCCGGGCCGTAGTTTGGACACCCCTGGTTCACTTTAATAAACTGACTGACCTTCTGTCCTCGTGTCCTTCTGATGTCCTGTCCCCAGAAATATACACGTCCAGCTTCAGTTTTATCCTGCTTGTCCAGTGGTGTAAAGTGGGACTCTTTCCCCACAACGATCTTCCTCTGGACTCTTTCTGATCTGTGCCGTACTTTAGAAAAACTTAACTTCAGTAACTTTTGGTCTAACAGTAAAACACATGGCTCCATGACGCAGCTCAGGGGGCCTCAGGGGGCCTCAGGGGGCCTCAGGGGACCTCTCCTCCGGAGTAAACACGTCCTGTCCACACCACTGTCCGACTCAGGAACAAACGTGGGCAGCTCATATTTAGCCACTGGAAATAAAACACATCTAATGGTTTTAGAGGTTACAACAGTCTCCCTCTAGTGGCTGAAGGGAATACTACAAATTCCTGTTTTCATACGTTACGTTTTTATTATTTTTCTTCTTTTTTTTCTTAATATTTGTTCTTAATCATCCTCTTTCTTCAGATATATTTTCCGAAACATTTAAACATTTAAATAACAGGTTTGTGGGGTGTTCATCTCACCTCTGATTGGTCCAAACGAAAGTCACGTGGTCACAACATGCGGAAGTAAACAAACGCGTGGCTCATTCTTCGCGCTTTGGGGCCGTTTTCTGCTTCATTTTAAAGGTTGTTTTTTTTTGTTTTTTTGGTTTACACTGAACATTTCGCCCCCGAGGCACCGTTCACTCGTGGAGTTTGTGGTGTATGATCTGATTTTGAGTGGATAACTTTCACAAAAGAGCGATAAACGTGAGTTAAACTGAGCTCGTAGCTGTTTTGTTCTCACTGTTGCTGAAGAGCCTCATGGTTTTGTGTTTTGTTTTGTGTTTACTGCTGTGCCTCATATAAAGCTGCTGGTGTAATATAGTTTATTGTTAAATATGCCGTAAAGCAGAACTTATTCATAACAACTTGCTGCATTATGCTCAGTTTCTTTGAGTAAATGAGTCATTTTAAGGCACATTATCGCATTTAGCTTCAGTGTAGTTTGTTTTTCTTTCATGTAAAATACTGTAAATGGAAACATGGATCCTAAAGTGAGCTTCATCTCGTTGCGTGACTTTTTAAAGGTTCAAAAAAACTGCAGTTTAGACCCAAGATTACTTCATATTCAGGGTGAGATTAATCCTGCACCTGCACAAGACTCTGGCAAATTACTTATAATTATAAATAATTATAACTACTACTGGTACTATCTGTGTAAACCCTCTGTCGTCCAGGTCTGATCCATAGCAAAGACGAAGTTCACATCTGTCAACTGGACAAATCGTTGTAGGAGTGAAGACGTTTCTCTGCTCGTCCAAGTCTCTTCTTCAGTTCTGCTCAGATGCTGGTGGCCACTGCCTTACATCTGTCTGAAGGAGGCGCTAACGACACTGAAACTGTGAACAACAACAGAGGGAAAAGTGAAGGAGGAGCAGCACGTGGAGAAAGTCCTCTCTGCTTGTGGAGATCCAAAATGGGCCTTCAGTAGATCTAAGAGAGACAAAAAACAGAACAACAGGGAATCTGAACCTAGAAAGAAAGAAAGGTGTTACCATTCCTCACACAGCAGGTCTGAAAAACTTCAGAGGATCTTCAGACACTATGAGATTTCTGTCTTTTTCAAACCTACAAACACGTTAAGACAAAAACTGGTTCACCCTAAGGACAAAATCCTGAGCCACAAACAAAGTAATGTGTCTACTCTACTGGAGACACTAAACAGCTACTCCATAAGAGGATGTACCATCGGCGTGAGAGCTCCTCTGGACCCCAGTCCGCCGTGTATCTACATCTGAAAGACACGAACCGCTCCTTTGAAGAGAGTGAAGTTCAGATCTGAGCCAGAGAAAAGAAATGGTTTGAGAGGAGAGTTAAAGAAGATATTTTGTTAGTAAAGAGAATCCTTCCTTAAACAGGAGCCTGAGACATAATCTCTCCCCCATCTACACCTCCACCTCAGACCCAGAACAAAGAGAACAACATCAGGGTCGTTATGGGCTGAATAGGGTCGTTTCAGCTGAAACTGGAGACAATAGAAGTTTACAGTTTCAGTGCCGTTAGCTCCTCCCTGCAGACAGATGTAAGGCAGTGGGCCCCTCTAATCTGATCAGAACTGAAGAAGAGACTTGGACGAGCAGCTAAACGTCTTCACTCCTGCAACGATTTGTCCAGTGACAGATGTGAACTTCGTCTTTGCTGCTACTGCTTCTAGTACATCTGCAGAGACAGTCTTCACCCAGGTAAAGATGGCAGCATAAACCACTTAGACAAACTTCACTGATCTACAAGAGAAATTATTTGAACACAGACACAAATAAGGCTGGATTTACACTCAGACCTGAACAGTTAAGACTCTTCCACCTGAGACACGTATTTGAGTTATTTCTACATTATCATAGTAACATTTGATGAGCATTTTGCTCCAGTTGTGTAGAATGTGCCGCTGTTTTTAAAGAGTATATCAGCTGAACGAGTGACTGTATTTTTAGGGAGCATGGATCTGGAGAAGAACATGGAGCTTAAAGTACCTGTTATCTCGCTCTTTGACTTCTTAAAAGTCCCAGAATACAACAGTTTGGAGCAGAAACTTCAGGTGCAAGGTTAGTCCTGTTGAGTCTTGGTTTAGTTCTGGTTTAGTCCAGATTTTTACGAGGTTTAGACCTGGTTTAGTCCTGGTTTAGTCCTAATTTAGTCCCAGTTTAGACCCGGTTTAGTCCTGGTTTAGTTTTGGTTTAGTCCCTGGTTTAGTCCTGATTTAGTCCTGGTTTAGTCCCTGGTTTAGTCCTGGTTTAGTCCTGATTTAGTCCCTGGTTTAGTCCTGATTTAGCCCTGATTTAGTCCCTGGTTTAGTCCTGGTTTAGTCCCGGTTTAGTCCCGGTTTAGTCCTGGTTTAGTCCTGGTTTAGTCCCTGGTTTAGTCCTTGTTTAGTCCTGGTTTAGTCCTTGTTTAGTCCTGATTTAGTCCTGGTTTAGTCCTGGTTTAGTCCTGGTTTAGCCCTGGTTTAGTCCTGGTTTAGTCCTGGTTTAGCCATGGTTTAGCCCTGGTTTAGACCCGGTTTAGCCCCGGTTTAGCCCCGGTTTAGTCCCGGTTTAGTCCCGGTTTAGTCCCGATTTAGTCCCGGTTTAGTCCCGGTTTAGTCCCGGTTTAGTCCCGGTTTAGCCCTGGTTTAGCCCTGGTTTAGCCCTGGTTTAGTCCTGATTTAGTCCTGGTTTAGCCCTGGTTTAGCCCTGGTTTAGTCCTGGTTTAGTCCTGGTTTAGTCCTGGTTTAGTCCTGGTTTAGTCCTGGTTTAGTCCTGATTTAGTCCTGGTTTAGCCCTGGTTTAGTCCTGATTTAGTCCTGTTTTTTCCTCAGATGCTTCCATCTTTGCTGAGAGGAGGTTTACCGGACTCAGTGTGGAGGACGAGATGAAGTGGACCAGTGGTTTTATTTCAGTTTTTGACCCAGACGAGAATTTACTGAATGATGAAGGTGAGTTCTCCGGCTCTAAACCACGACTGTACTTTTAGGGCTGCACTGAATGATTATTTAATTCATTAAATTGTTTTGCTACTTAGTTACTGTTATTTTGATGATTTTACTAGTTGAGATCACAAAGGCCTGTGAGGTTTGACCTGTCTGAGGCTTCATCAGTATTTACAGACTAAACAGGTCGATTAAAGATCACCAGTTTTACATCTATTTTCCCTAATTCCTGCTCTCTCGGGGTAATAAAACAATTATTTAAATTGTTAATTAGTTGTGATTAACCAGTTCACTTGTTTCAGATGTACAGGACTTCTCTTTTGTAGTAGAGCAGAATCCTTTCACCTCAGAAAAAAGTCCGGCAGCTCGGTGAGAACAACACTGTCAAATCAAAAGTGAATTAACACCTGACTGTAGTTTCAGACTCGGAGCCAGGGGGCGCTGCTGAGTGTGATCTCAGTGTCGTGAAGATAGAAGTGAAGGAAATAATGGACAATGATTGGGCCCCGGAGTCATATGACCAAGGTACTACTACTGCTACTGCTACTACTACTATTACTACTACTACTACTACTACTACTGCTACTACTGCTATTACTGCTACTACTGTTACTGCTACTGCTGCTACTACTATTACTACTACTGTTACTGCTACTGCTACTACTGTTACTGCTACTATTGTTAATGCTACTACTGTTACTCATACTACTACTGCTACTACTACTACTGCTACTGCTACTGCTACTACTGCTACTGCTGCTACTACTACTACTACTACTACTGCTACTATTGTTACTGTTACTCATACTACTACTAAAACTGCCGTTACTGCTACTGCTGCTACTACTACTAATACTACTGCTACTAATACTACTACCAATAATCCCACTACGATTACTACTAATACTACTGCCATTACTACTATTACTGCTACTGCTGTTACTGCTACTACTACTATTATTACTGTTACTACTGTTAGTACTACTGCTGTTACTGCTACTAATACTACTGCTACTATTGTTACTGTTACTCATACTCATACTACTACTAATACTGCCATTACTGCTACTAATACTACTACTAATACTACTGCTACTACAGTTGTGGAAGAAGGACTCAACTGTGTGACTCTGTTTTAGAGCTCACATCCCCCTCACCCTCCAACTCTACAGGACAGTACATGTACTTCTGCCCCACCCACACAAACAATCTGCACATCAAATAAAAGCTACGGCGCTCGTCTTTCTGAATATTCAAACCACTTTCACCTGACGTCACCACAGTGCTGACAGGAAAGATGTTTTTACAGACAAGCCCAAAATGTGGATGTGGACGTCACTTAATGTTGAGGCTCTGATTCTGTCATTAACTTATTCCCAGAGTGTTGGTCTCATTTGTTCCGCACAGGTGCAGAGAATATGACCCACTGAAGAAATCATGTCCACAAAATAATTTCTTTTGGCGATTTCCGACATAATAAACTTCAGACTGCGGCGTCTTTGTTCCTCAGAGCTAAACACACGTGTTAGCTTGTGACAGACGCCACGTTTGTCCAATAATGTGGAGCTTGTGTGTTACTGGAACCTAGAGGGAGCGAATCAGAGCTACATGTGACTGAAAGTGTACGGCCCACTCCCCCCCGTGTAGAATCGACCAATCACATCACACACGTTTAGTGACGTTTTCTCCTCACAGCCAACGAGCAGCAGAACAGAACTTCGTGTGGCGTATCGTGGTTTTAAACAGACCGAGTGCGAACACAAAGCCCAGTGGACACAGGGACTGTGTGTAAATCCTGCACATTTTACACACTGTTGTTCTGCAACAGTTTTACTTTTTAAACATGATGAAACGGACAAAATAAAGGAAGTACACGACCAAAGACAATGTGGATGTTTGTACAAGTTAAACTAGAGGCATCTCTGACCCGGAGCGGTTCGTGTCAAAGAGTGAAGACTTCACACTGGACTCAGGAGGAGAGGAGCTCATTTTTGATGAGTTAGATGCTGTTGGTAAACGTGGTTTATTGAGCTATTGACATAATTGTAGGTAAAATGTATCGTGTGTAGTTCTTGGCATCACTTCTGTGCACACAGTGAGCGTTCAAACCATTTGCTCTGGTACATTTGTGTTTAGCTGTATGAGTTAGACTTACTTTGTCTCTCGTTTGAAAAGTGTTGTTTTATTCTGCAGTTTACATCATTTTAGGTAAAAATATAAGATGTGCTCACATTATCATCTCACCTGTGTGCTGGGGGAGGCTCTGGCTTGTTCCTGTGGAGAGTCAAGGATCAGACTTTGTTTATTGTTGAAATCTGGCAGAAAATAGTTCAGACGGTGATAACTGTGCTGCCCAGTTATAAACCCAAATGTTCTCTTCTGATCGACACCTAATGTGACAATCAACATCGGTTTTAGCCCCAGATCTTTACTCTCACTGTTGTACCAACCAGTTTTTACTTTTACACAGACTTTACACTAACAGCCAACGAGCAGCTGAACAACACGATGTACAGTTTGACTTTACTGTTCACAGGTAGAGTGTGTAAATCCTACATCATTGTGCGTTGTTTATTGTTTTTGTGTGAAAATTACGGCGAAACGGACAGAAAAGAAGATCTTTACGACCTTGGAACCTGTCGAAGTCTGTACTAGACGTGACAGCGACGCCTCGGATCAGGAGCTGTCCGAGGCAGAAAGTGAAGAGTCCGCGGCGGACTCGGGGGCAGAGGAAATGTTTTTGGATGGAATGGAAGCTGTTCTGGATCAGTAAGTGTGGTTTTATTCTACAAGCATAACTGTAGGTAAAATACAAGAGGCATAAGTATTAACATTCATTTGCTCCGTGTGCGCTGGAGAGTCACACTTTTGTTTAGATTTTTGGATCAGACTTTACGTTATTTGTCTCTTTACTGTTGGTAATGGCACAGTGTCTCATTACTGTAGTTTCAGGTGTGTAGAGCCACAGTAAAACCTGTATACAGTTAAAAAATTGTGAAATAGTAAGTTGCAGCAGCTCAGAATACGGCGTGTATAATGTCAAATAAACTATTCTTTCCTTTACAGGCACAACGACTTAGACTTGGAACCAGACACTGAAGTTTTGGCTGAGGTCCAGGTGGAAATGGATAACCCAGAGTGAGTGACTGTATTTTGAAATAAAGTCAGTGTATTGTGAGTGAATTTGTGATAGTATGAGACACATTAGGTGTATAATGTTGGGATGAATGTCGTGGTAGAATGTTCTATGCCTCAGGAGTAGAACAGCAGATCTGAAGTGCAGCATTTACTGTTCATCAATCATTTTCTTACATGTGTTTTTGTTTTTATTTTAGACTGACTTCACTGCCTGCAGCCGAGCCTGAACTAGACCCTCCCTCCTCGAAGATTCCTCGGACAGAGACCACAAAAAGAGGCCGGGGCCGAGGGCGGGGACGGGGGCGGGGCCGTGGGCGGGGCCGTGGGCGGGGCCGTGGTGCGAGACAGTCTTCACCTTCAGAGGGAGGTGGGAATGGCCCCGATATCACACCTGCCCCCCTCCCCTTTTGTCCCGCTCGTACTCCAGGACCCACAGTTATCAGCACAGAGGACTGCACTTGTCTGGAGCTGTTCCAGCTGTTTTTTACTGGGACTGTGTTAATGACACTGTTAAGAAACACAAATGCACACGGACGATCGACATACAGAACATGGACGGACATTACACCTAAAGACATTTTCTCTTTTTTGGCTCTTGTCATCTACATGGGCCTCACAAAAGTGCACTCTCTTACTGATTATTGGAGCAGAGGAAAGTTGTACAATCTTCCATTCCCTAAGTCAGTTATGACCGGAAAGAAATTCCTCTGTGTTGTCCGTGCTCTTCACTTGAGCAGTCCAGAAGATGATGCAGAAAATGAAGGAAAAAGAGGCACCGAAGAGTTTGACCTTTTGGGGAAGATCAAGCCTCTGTACATGGAGATAAGAGACGCCTGCCGCCGGAATTATCAGCCCGGTCTTTATACTTCTACTGACGAGAGGACGGCTGCTTCAAAGGCAAAAGTCATCTTCAAACAACACCTGAAAAGCAAACCTGTACGATGGGGCTTCAAGCTGTTTGTTCTGGCGGACTCACAATCAGGATACACATGGGACTTCTTTATTTCTGAGGCCAAAAGCTCGCAGGTTAGCAAGAAGGGGCTGAGCTACGACTCAGTTATGAACCTCTTGAACTCTTCCTTACTGGGCACAGGTTATAAGCTTCATGTGGATAATTTTTACACTAGCCCCATCCTATATCGAGATCTCCTGCAGAAGAATGTGTCGGCCTGTGGCACCAGGACAAACGGACAAGGACGCCCCAAGACTCCACAGAACACACTGGACTCCAGAGCCCCCCGTGGCAGTATAAAGTGGACTCAGGACGACCCTCCACCCTCTGTCCTGTGCTCCACCGTGGACTCCGCCCACGGACAGGAGACCGTGGAGCGCAGAGCGAAGGATAAAGATGTGCCCATTCCACCAGCCATTAAAGACCATAACAAGTATGTACATGATGTAATATTACTGCATCTCCTCTTAATGTTGTACTTTGTTGTTACTAATGTGTTTGTGTGTTTCCTTAGACACACGGGTGACACTGACCTGTCAGATTCGCTCATCGGCTGTTACGAACTTTTGCACAAAACAAAGAAATGGTACAAGACATTTTTTTTCCATTTTGTGGACATTGCCATTGTGAATGCTTTTATCCTCTATAAAGGAAACTGTAGAGCAAAGGGAAAAGTCCCGATGCACCAAAAGGCCTTTAGAGAAACTCTGGTGTTGGAGCTGACGGAGGCGAGATCCAGAGCACCGGAAGAAGAAGGAATAAGAGAGAAGCATCATCGTCTGGTGTACATCAAACCAGGAGGCAACAAGACACAGGGCAGACTGAAGTGCAGGAAGTGCCACGCCAAAACTACAGTGAAATGTTCAACCTGCAACATCCCCCTGTGCTTCCAGCAGCAGAGAGACTGTTACAACGACTGGCACCAAAACAAGCCATGACCATGTAGTGTGTGAATCTGTAAATAAATGTTTATTTTGTCCCATACCACTTATTTTGACTATATTTCATATACAAAAATACATCTGATAGTGTATTTTGATGTACTGTATAAAAGTACATCAGGACAGAGCAGCTGCAGATACAGGTTCCTCTCAGTGTGAACTTTCAGTAGAGCCTCATGTCTGTGGGTTCATGCAAAAGTCCATCCAAATGTCTCTGTTTGGAAACATCTAAAGTCCCTCCATAAAACGCCCGATTTACTAATGATAAAACTAGTGTAAAATTCTCATTTTTATAGATATTGTGCTCAAATCTGAAATGTGAGAGGTCAACAATATTTTCAGTTGACAGTATATTTTTATCCCCAGCTCCTACTGCAGCTTTCTACACCTTTTTTTTAACAAAAAAAATAGGGGAGGATGAGAAAATGTATTTGTATGTGTGTTTCAAAGTGTAAAAATACTTAGACTCAGACTGATTCTGAGACCTGAGGGTAAAACTACAGAGTTTGACCTTTACAAAGACCAGACCCGTGTGTTCACTACTGAGGTTCAACAATAGTTTTCATTTTAATTTGAAGACGTCAGAACAAAGGCAATTTCACCAAAATGACTCTGAATGGTGAGGGTAAAAGTACAGGTACTGGAGCAAAGTAAAAGTATCTCATGAAAAATGTACCTGTTTAAAAATGTACTTTAAGAGTAAAAAGTAAAAGTATTTCATGCAGGTTTTGAGTTTTCTAAAGCTTCAAATGATTTTGATAAAGATTTGAGCTGAATTTTTTTCAACAGAAATAATTGAATGTTTTTTTTAATTTTTTTTAAGTACCGTACTTTTCTACTTTTACTGTGATGCATCCTGTTTAAATGATGTTTATAAAAATAAGTTTACATAATTCTACACAAGACCACAGACGTTTGACTTTTCAGCTGCGTCTCAAATATGTTGAATATTTAGTTTATTTTTGTTTCTTTATTCCAGAATCCGTCTTTAGAGTCAAAGGAACGACGTTCGTCTGCCCCACATGTAACAAGAGCTTTCACCGCGTCGCACTTCTCAAACAGCACCTGCTCGTTCACTCCGGCCTCAGGAAATACTCCTGCCAAATCTGCGGGAAAAAATTTGGCCGAAAAGGTTCTCTGAAGGATCATCAAGTCACGCACAGCGGGAGCAGGGACTTCCAATGCAAAACCTGCCACAAGACGTTCGTACGAAAAGGAGATTTGGAGAAACATTTGAGAAGCCACAGCGACGAGCGGCCGTACTGCTGCCAACTCTGCGGGAAAACCTTTAAATTTCACGTTAAACTGACGGAGCACAAAAGATCTCACTTGGATGAACTCCCGTATCAGTGTGACCAGTGTCCCAAACAGTTCAGACTCAAACAGCTGCTAAACGAGCACAAAAACACCCACAACAAAGACAAATTATTCGAGTGCGAAGTGTGCCACAAAAAGTTTAATAATGGAAGTAATTTGAGAAAACACCTGATGATCCACACGGGGGAGAAACCTTTCAGCTGTTCAGAATGTGGGAAGAGCTTCAGGACCAAACAGCACCGGCAGCAGCACGAGATGAGGCACCGAGAAGAGTTCCCCTTCGTCTGTGATGTCTGCGGGAAATCGTTTGTCGTAAATGGTTCGTTACAGAAACACAAAGAGACACACACCAAAAACGTGCAGAAACAACTGGAAGAAAATGAATCTGAGAGGCCGTTCAGGTGCGAGCAGTGTGGGAAAAGATTCAAAACGGAGCAGAGTTTAAGACTGCACACGGAGAGGCATTCGGGGTTCAAGAGGTTTGAGTGTCCAGACTGTGGCCGACACTTCAACGACAAGAGCAACATGAGGAAGCACCAGATGATCCACACGGGAGAGAAGCCGTTTGACTGTGGACGCTGCACCAAGACCTTCAGGCTGAAGCAGGTGAGGGACAACCACGTGTCCACGGTGCACAGAGAGGACAACCACAACCACGTGTCCACTGTGCACAGAGAGAACAACCACAACCACGTGTCCACTGTGCACAGAGAGAACAACCACGTGTCCACTGTGCACAGAGAGAACAACCACAACCACGTGTCCACTGTGCACAGGGAGGACAACCACAACCACGTGTCCACTGTGCACAGAGAGAACAACCACGTGTCCACTGTGCACAGAGAGGACAAC
The DNA here is from genome assembly GCA_019594935.1 of Periophthalmus modestus. Taxonomy (NCBI): domain Eukaryota; kingdom Metazoa; phylum Chordata; class Actinopteri; order Gobiiformes; family Gobiidae; genus Periophthalmus; species Periophthalmus modestus. The sequence continues at coordinate 147,807 of JAIEZT010000132.1, read as the reverse complement.
CACAACCACGTGTCCACGGTGCACAGAGAGGACAACCACGTGTCCACTGTGCACAGAGAGAACAACCACAACCACGTGTCCACTGTGCACAGAGAGAACAACCACGTGTCCACTGTGCACAGAGAGGACAACCACAACCACGTGTCCACTGTGCACAGAGAGAACAACCACGTGTCCACTGTGCACAGAGAGGACAACCACGTGTCCACTGTGCACAGGGAGAACAACCACAACCACGTGTCCACTGTGCACAGAGAGGACAACCACGTGTCCACTGTGCACAGAGAGGACAACCACGTGTCCACTGTGCACAGAGAGGACAACCACGTGTCCACTGTGCACAGAGAGGACAACCACGTGTCCACTGTGCACAGAGAGGACAACCACATGTCCACGGTGCACAGGGAGGACAACCACAACCACGTGTCCACTGTGCACAGAGAGTCAAACATGTTTATCTGACTCAGAGAATCTGACCCTCTCAGGCCAAACTGGAGCCATTCTACATTATAATTATTATTTTGCACTAAAAAGAATAAAAGGGTTCATACATGTCGAGGTAAAAAAGTCCCATAGTCACGTCTCAACAATAAAAACAACTTCTGAAAACCTGCTTGTTTTTGGTGAAATGATGTTTTCCATTTTGATCAGATTATAACAGATGTTTGAACATCTGAAATGTGCCAAAATCTGCCTCAAAACGTCTTGGTTGAAATCCAAAAACAAAATGTGAACGAACCAAAAAGAATCACTTTTCCACTTTGTGTCTTTTAACAGTTGTAATAGTCTGTGCACAACAGCACAACAGCACAACAGCACAACAGCGCCCCCTGTGAGCTCCACCACGTCCTGTCCACTTTCATCTATGAGCTTTTTGATGATTTACACTAAAAATAATAAATATTTAAAGATCAGACAGTGACAAGGAGCTGCAGGTCAGAGGTCAGGGGTCAGAGGTCAGGGGGTTAGGGTCAGGCAGTGACAGGGAGCTGCAGGTCAGGGGTCAGAGGTCAGGGGTCAGGCAGTGGGAGCTGCAGGTGGACGTCATTGTCACATGTTAAACTCAAATAAAATGAAAACTTCACCTGAGACACGTCTGTGTTTAGAAAGAGACATGTTTGTGTCTCAATGCTAATGCTAATGCTAATTTTGAGGCATAATAAATATTAAAACTACACAAACTGAAGTATTCTACATACAAAAATAATTGGATAGTCTTTATTTCAATTGTTTTATATTTTTTGTTTTTAATAAAAGTGTTAACTTTGCCTCCCCCTTGAACACCACCTCATCGTGGTGAATCTACAGCGCCCCCACCTGGAGCCAGGCCCGGGCTGGAACACGAGCTCCTGGGGCCCGGCCCTTTGCCCACGGGGCCCGGCCCAAAAGGACGACGTGAGTCCAGCCTCCTGTGGGTCAAGGAGAGTTTATTTGTACAACACAAGTCATACTCAAAGTAATTCAGTGTTTTACAGAATAAAAAAGACATAAACATGTTCTGTCCATCTCTACAACACCTGCAGCACGACCCGTGTTACATCCTCCACTTTTAATCATCTGCAGTGACCACAGGGCAGGGGTCATGGGTGGAGGGCAGGGCTGGGGTCATGGGTGGAGGGCAGGGGTCATGGGTGGAGGGCTGGGGTCATGGGTGGAGGGCAGGGGTCATGGGTGGAGGGCTGGGGTCATGGGTGGAGGCCTGGGGTCATGGGTGGAGGGCAGGGGTCATGGGTGGAGGGCTGGGGTCATGGGGTGGAGGGCTGGGGTCATGGGTGGAGGGCTGGGGTCATGGGTGGAGGCCTGGGGTCATGGGTGGAGGGCTGGGGTCAGAACTGATACTCGGTGGTGACGTCTGGTATCACGTCCTCGTACTGAGGGTCCAGCCTGTACTGTCTCCTCCTCCTCTGAACGAGCGAGCCTCCACCTGTGATGGAGGAGAACAGGAGAACGTCACATAAACACCGTCAGGAGGACGACTGTCTCCACTTTCAGAGGGAGATTTATGATCTACGACGAGATTCAGCTGGAGAAGCTTCTGAGTGTGATTGACAGGTGGATCAGCCAATCAGAGCTCAGATCAGTGGACAAACCTCCAGCTTCTGTCGCCTCTTTTACTTTTACTTTTAAAACTTCATGATGTAGAGTTTCCTCATTTCACAGAAACATAGTGGACATGATTATATCTTTAAGATTTAAGATTTATTTCTTCATCTTTTTACTTCCTGGTCGATTCATTTGTGGCGACAGTGGCTCAGTTTGTTCACTGATCTAAAGGTTGGTGGTTCAAATTCCAGCTCTTACAGATGAATGTTGCCGTTGTGTCCTTGGGCAAGACACTTACCCCCCTCAGTGTCTGAATGTGTGGGGGTGAGTAGTTCCTTCATGTAAAGTGTTTTGAGCCTTAAATGTAGAAAAGTGCTGTGTAAAAATGTAAGAGTTTGCAGTAATTCACCTGTCTGCCTGTAGAGGGAGATGAAGAGCAGAGTGGAGACGACGTACGGCGAGAACACAATGATGTACCTGAGGCGAAGAAGAGAGGGATCGGCTAAAAGAAACGAGACAAGGGAGAAAAAAGTGAGTTTTAGGTTTAATAATGAACCAGTGACGTATAAAACGACTCGGATTTGAGAAAAATGTTGAAGTGACGTGACATAAAAGACCGACCTGCTCTGACCATGAGCCGACTGGGCTGCGACTTCTCTCCTCCCATCTCACACTCGTACAGGCCTTCGTCTGACAGCGCCACCTGCTGCAGGGTCATGATCCCTGCAGACTCCTCCGACAGGAAGTGCCCGTCTCTATAGAAACGAGCTGAGGGGGCGGAGCCAGATTTACGTTTACAAGTCAGATTGACAGTTTGTCCCAGAGACACGGGGAGGACAGGAATCTGCAGAATCACACCGTTTTCTGAGAGAGAGAAAGAAGGAGGGAGAGAGAGAGGGAGCGGGGAGAGAGAGGAAGAGGAAGAAAGAAAGAGGAGGAGAGAGGGGAGGGAGGAGGAGGGGGGGAGGAGGGAGAGAAAGAGAGAGAGGAGGAGGGAGAGGAAGAGGGAGGGAGAGAGGAAGGGGAGAGGTAGTGACAGACAGAAAGAGGGAGGGAGGAAGGGAGAGAGGGAGGGAGGGAGGAGGGAGGGAGGGAGGGCAAGAGGGAGGGCAAGAGGAAGAAGGGGGGAGGGAGAGAGAGAAACAGGGAGGGGAGGGGTAGTGACAGAAAGAGAGAGAGAAAGAGGGGGAGGAAGGAAGAGAGACACAGAGAGAGGGGAGGGGGAGTGACAAAAAGAGAGGGAAGGGAGGTAGAGTGATAGAGTGAGAAAGGGAGGGAGGGGGAGAGACACAGAGAGAAGAAAGAAAAAGTAATGGATAAAAAAAGATAAGTTTTTATGCTCTTGTTTTATGACATTTTTAATGAGATAATATTAAAGGTGCTGAGCCAGATTTACCGTCACTGTACTGCTAACAACTAGTATGCTAGTCATGCACTTCCTGATTCTCAGACAGTAATACAATTTATAATGAGATACAGACAGAACAAACAGGACTTATTTTAACCTCAAGATACAGATACAGAACATCTGCACAAGACAAGACAAACCAGGACTAAACCAGGACTAAACCGGGACTAAACCAGGTCTAAACCAAGTCTAAACCAGGACTAAACTAGGTCTAAACCAAGTCTAAACCAGGTCTAAACCAGGTCTAAACCAAGTCTTAACCAGGTCTAAACCAGGTCTAAACCAGGTCTAAACCAGGTCTAAACCAGGACTACACAAGGACTACACACTCACCTTTGACCAGCAGCTCCACAGAGTTGCTGCGTCGCGTGTTCTTTCCACACCAGTAGATGTCGCTGTGATATGTCTTGGCGTCTTCGAGCACACAGACTCCCTCACGGTCGACGGAGCCCCAGTGCAGCCCACACTGACACACGGTTTCAGACCCGCATTTGGACTCGGGTTTGGACTTGCGGTGCACGGTCCAGCCCTCAGTCTGCGGCTCACAGGAGAACTTCACGGAGTTGTACTCGAAGAACTGACCCGAGTCCGGAGTCAAGATCAGGACCGGGGCTGGAGAGTCGTCTGAGGAGAGACACCTGCTCAAAACCTCAACCAGGTACAGCATATCTCACTCTGTTTTAGGCTCGAGCAGGTAGAGGGACAATTTGTATCATAGCAACCAAAGAGCCAATCAGGAGCGAGGCTGTTGAAGGTAACGCCTCTTCCCAAGAGCACCTCTGGTTTTAAGGACTGAGCACATTATAGACCATTATAGCTCACCTAGACTTTTATTTTTTCTTATTTTAACCATAAAAATCATGTTAAAGGAAGTATCAGTTGTACTTTTACCTTTTTTCACAAAACTTCCTCTATTTTACACCTCTGTCCATCCTTATTTTTCCATTGACGCATCAAATAACTGACACCTGCGCTCTGATTGGTCGTCTTCGAGGGCGACCTAAGCACATTCCCGTAAGTAACAGTAACATATTTAAAGAGCTCCACGCCTCTGCTTTGAGACGCAGTTTCATTTTACATGAAGCATAATTGGTTGCTGAGTTACGGTGATGGAAAGTCCACAACCGCGAGTCTATCGGTGGCGATAGCATCCGACACTAAAGGATGGAATGGGCCCTTAGCAACGCTGTCAGTCAAACCTGTTGCTAACACTACCGGGACCAACCTCGATTTGTCTGTTATTAATGTTCATATGTTGATTTATGGACAAAATAGTGAAATAAAAACCCCAGGATCATGTAGAGGGTTAAAACGAACATTTAAGACCAAAATGACGAGTTTGACCACAGCAGTTACAGAGAGGAGTCACTTCCTGTTTGGTTCTAGGCGTTGTGTTCCAAATAGGAAGTGATCACGCTCTGTTCATTTCAAAATCGCACCATGATCTCCTCCCTGTGTCGATCTATTTCACTCATCCTCTTCAGCTCTGATGAAGAACCAAACGTCTTTAGTCTAAAACGTTTTTGTCCAGTTCTGAATTTTTCTTTGGGTCTGGATCAAACCTGGACGACACACACACAGCTCTCTGCTCACTTCACCTCTAAAGACACCAGGACATCACAGAGACGACATGAACCGTGTTGAAATCAAAACCGTGATGCCATATCGCTCACTTCTACTGTGTTTACACGATGGAGACGGAGAATCATCATCATCGCTGTACTACCATTTGATATCTTACAGTTAAGTAAAAATGTGTTTGATTTTCCAAAAGTTGCTGTTGCCAGATCTGCCCCTAGTTTGAAGAACGCCCTAAATGCCCTCGTCATGGGGCACAAGCGAACTTTTCCAATTCAGGCGTCATAAGAAGCGAGACAACTTGTTTTAGCATCGTGCAGGTAAAGCATTTTCAAGCAGGTGCTGGATCATCCTCCAGAGAAGTTACAGAGAACTTAAATGGCTCTATTTCACACAAACTTGACGGAGCTTTTGGTCATGTTATAAAGTCGTGGGAAATAACATCAGAACAAAGATGGGAGAATAACGTCGTACACGGCCCTTTAAGTCAGGACGGGGCTGTGTGCAGATGTGACCAGGACTGACCTCGGAGATACATGTGCACTGGGCGAGATTCTTGATGGCCGTACTTGCAGGTGTACTCCCCCTGCAGGTCTCTGCTGAACTTGAGGGTGGTCTGAGGTCCAGGGCCGGACTCGAGGAGGGTCTTGTTTCTGTAGAAGCTCACGTTTAGGTTCTGGGATCCGGGTTTGAATCTACATCTCAGAACCACCTCCAACCCATCCTCCACCTGAACCGGAGCCTCCAGGATCACTGAGATTCCTGAGGACAAAACCAGGACTTAAGCAGAATCTAATAATAATCATCACAATGCCATCACTGCAGTATACCACACGGACTAAACCAGGACTAAACCAGGACTGAACCAGGTCTAAGCCTGGACTCACCGGTCACAGTGATGTTGATGGTGTCACTGCTCTCTCGATATTTGGATTCACACCAGTAAATTCCGGAGTCGGAATTTTTTACATTCAGATGACAGACCGAAGACCCGATCTTAAAGCCCCAACCGGACCCACATTCTGACAAGTCCGACCTGAAATACACACAGGTTTAGACAGGAGCAGAACCAGAGGAGGAGAACCAGAGGAGGAGAACCAGAGGAGGAGAACCAGAGGAGGAGAACCAGAGGAGCAGAGCCAGAGGAGCAGAACCAGAGGAGGAGAACCAGAGGAACAGAACCGGAGGAGCAGAACCAGAGGAGCAGACTTTACGTGTTGTTGGTGAGCCTCCACACTGTCCAGTCAGGTCCAAAGTCCTCACAGCTCACAGAGATGTTTTGATACTCCGAGAACTGGGCCGAGTTCGGTGTGACCTTCACGGAGGCTGCAGAGCATCAACAGAACAGAGTCTTCAGGTGCATCCACCCAGTACAACCCCCACAGCAAACATGGAACTAATCTACGAATAAACCTGGAACTAATCTACGAATAAACATGGAACTAATCTACGAATAAACCTGGAACTAAACCTGGAACTAAACCTGGAACTAAACCTGGAACTAAACCCGGAACTAAACCTGGATCTAAACCCGGAACTAAACCCGGACCAGGACCAACACAAGACCAAACCAAAGTTACATAAACATTCAAACATTTTAACAAAACCTTAGACTTGATGAAAAGGTCGTTGATTTGGACATAATTAACAAACCATATTATGAACCACGCTCTGCTCACACTTCCCCCGGTGATGATTTGGGGAAGCACAATGTGACATTTCACAGTTTTGCAGATGACATTCAAATATATCTGACAGTGACGTGAATCACAGACCACAGAGCTCTGCAGGACGGTCTCAGACGTGACCACAGTCAGAGCAGGACGGTCTCAGAGACGTGACCACAGTCAGAGCAGGACGGTCTCAGAGATTGTATCAGAGACGTGACCACAGTGAAAGCTCTGCAGGACGGACTCAGAGACGTGCGGAGCTGAGCACAAACTTCCTGAACTTGAGTCAAAATCAAACTAAGATTGTGGTGTTTGTCCAAACTACCCCACTGCTCGAGTCTGACAGTGTGAGGTCCTCTTGGGCCTGACAGTGTGAGGTCCTCTCGGGCCTGACAGTGTGAGGTCCTCTTGGGCCTGACAGTGTGAGGTCCTCTTGGGCCTGACAGTGTGAGGTCCTCTTGCAGTGAGGAATCTTGGATTAGCTCTGTCATAAAGTCCAGCTTCCTTCAGTTGAGGATCGTTTCTAAAATAAAGTCTTATCTTCCACAAGTGGATTTTGAAAAATCAATCCACACATTTGTAACGTGCGTCTGGATTATTGTGAGTCTGTATCTGTGGGGCTGGACCGGGGCTCTGACTAAACCAGGACTAAACCAGGACTAAACCAGGACTAAACCCGGCCTCTGGAGAAATCCTTTGGTTTGGTATTTTGTTGTTGAGGTTCTTGGTCAGACATTTCTGCGTCACTTCCTCCACTAGTCACCAGGTCTCTTATGTCAAACTTCAGATTCTGTCTAAAGTGGAACTAAACCAGGACTAAAGCTAAAACCGGACTAAACCAGGACTAAACCAGGACTAAATCAGGACTAAACCAGGACTAAAACAGGACTAAACCAGGACTAAAACAGGACTAAACCAGGACTAAATCAGGACTAAACCAGGACTAAAAAAGAATGAAACCAGAACTAAACAGAGTTAAACTTATCTAAACTCAGGTGTGATATCCACTTGTCCCTGGTCTGAACAAACTCTTCAGAGTCTGTTTCAAACACTGGACAGAGAAGAACGTGACTGTTCTGGAGAGAAGATGGCGGCTCGTTGCTGAGTGGGATTAAGTCACTTTGTTTAAACAGTTTTCTATCACCACTTTCTCAGTTAACGTGTCGTTTCAGTCTGGAACAATCCCAAGAGCTTTGAAAAAGAAGAGCAGTCCTGATGCCACAATACTGAACAATCTGACGTTTTTAAGCAAAGTCCTCGAAAAACTTCTTTACCAACAGCTTATTAACTTCCTCTCCAAATGAACAACTCCTTCGATATTTTCCAGTCTGGTTTTAGACCCACCACAGACTGAGACTGATCTTATCAAAGGCGACACATCCTCCTGACACTGATGAAGTCTCAGTGTCGATTCTAAAGCCACATTCTCAGTATTTTCATGAACTCAGTAAAGAGACGTACCTCCACCTCGACCCTGCACCACTTCACAGCTCACAGCCACTAAAAACACACACACATGCAAGAAAATCTGATGCAAACTTACATTTATTTACAATATTTCTGTCTTTTTTTTAAGTTATACTCACAGAGAAAGAGCAGCAGACGCTTCATGGTGCAGCAGTGAGCGTGACTGAGGAAATCCTGTCCTAACCACAAATATCAAACAAGAGAAAACATTACAGACCACCGGGGGGTTAGAGGGTTTCAGCTCTGGTTTCAGCCCTGGTTTAGACTCGTGCCACTTATTCAGACTCGGTTTAGACTCGAGTCCTGACCTGGTTCTGTCCTGGTTTATGGTTCAAATCTGTGTAACAGTGACTTGCGTCAGGTGAGGCAGGTGAGGCAGTGCCTCACCTGCCTCACCTGTCATCACAGAGAAAAAATAAATGAAATGGTTATATTTATCCAATGATGTACTATAAAGTTATTTTCCATTTAACTTTGCAATTTGGCACAAGTGAGGCACAGGCCGCTCGTGCCTCACTTGTTCTGACTGGGCTGTAGCAGTGACGCTGCTGCTTTAAGGCTGTGAAAAGGGGTGAGGGACGCAGTTACCCTGCCTCATGTTAGGGGGCGCTCATGAGCCCAGGGATTCATGTAACTCCCGCAGAATAGAGACGGCAAACTACAATTTAGAGTTAGAAAGTCAAGTTTAGCAATTCACTTTTTTCTTCTTGTCTGTTCTACTTTTTAAATGGAGGAAGATACATATTAAAGCTCAGTTTTCTAAACTGGACTTTGTGTCGAAGCAGGAGGTTAGAATTAAAGGACCAACGCTAAAGGAGCTAAAGGAGCTAAAGGAGCTAAAGGGTTTGATCCAGACGACGGGACAAAGACTCGCTCTTTTCAAACAGAGACGAACAAAATGGTAAGAAATTTAATGATTCATTCCACTGAAAGTTGGGGAAACAGAATAAGGATAAAAACAATATAAAACCAGCTTTTTATTTCATACTATTAGAGATATTTCATACGGACTTCAGAACTTTTATTTTGAAATTCTTTTTTGTTCTGGCCCCAAGTCACTGGGAGAAACTGACCCGGGACAAATGTGAGACACTGGTTTATGTTTGTGAATCTGTGACACATCAGAGCCTCATGAACCTCACACGACACTGCTCTGTAATTACCAGCCCCGTCCACAGGGGGCACTGTTCATCATGTTCTCTCTAAAAATGAGAATAATGTTGATAATATTTAAATGTGTAATAATAATAATAAAGTATGTAAAGTAACAAATACACAAAGTGACAGTGAAGTTCTGTGAGTTTTATCCTTGTTATAAATGTGTTCTCTCAGAGTAAAAGTAGTAAAGTACTGTACTTAACTATATCTATACTTTATTTAAGTGTGTACTTTTTACTTTTACTGCAGTACATTTGAGAGCAGTATCTGTACTTTTACTCCACTGCATTTTTGAACAGGACAGAAAAGTAAAAGTATTTTTATTATTGTGTGAGAGCTGCTGAAAACACAGAGGTTTAATTTATTTTTAACATGTTCAGAATTTAAGCAAAACAAAAAATATACAAATAAAAACAAGTAGAACAAAAAAACTGAACAAAATTCTGCTCAAATATTTATCAAAATCATCATATTTGAAGCTTTATTACATCTCAAATTCTTTTACTTTTACTTTTTACTCTAAGTACATTTTACTTAATTCATTTTCAGGTGATACTTTTACTTTTACTCGAGTATTTTCTGCTGCGGTACCAGTACTTTTACTTAAGTAACAAACCACTGCCTCATAATAATCTTTAAGTTGTTTTGAGTCAAACATGTTTGGACTGATCCTGTGTCGACACTTTAAAAAAACTCTGTTCTGCTCTTTTCAAATGACCCACCGGAGGAATTGGAAAAGCAAGATCTGGCAACAATAAACCCCATTTGAAATAATTAAATATAAATAAAGATGTGAGGAGGAAACTTGAGTTTTTTGCCCCTTTACCCTGTGTCCTGAGTCTGGGTTCAGTTTCAGTCGTAAAATCGCCTTATTCTACAATTTATCAGTTATTTATTTATTACTTTAGTTTGTTTCACATTTGTTATTTTACTTTTGTCACAATTAAAAAGGTTTATCTAAAAAAATAACCTGAATCTGAGCAGAAAAAAAAACAGAGCAAACTGAGCTCCCGCTGCTGGCCACTGGAGGCGCTGTGTGACCCGCTCTCAGATCCACCGGAAGTGTGTCCTGCAGTGTTGCCAAGTCTGCTTTTTTATAGCGACTTTGGGAGAGTTTTTTTGGTGGTGAAGTCGCTGGTAAATTTAGCCAGTTAAAGAGTTGTTTTTTGTTGTTTTTTTTTTTTTTTTTTTTTTTTTTTCACTTTTCACGTCATAAAACTGAAGATTTGTCGCCTTTTCCAGATCAGTTTCACGATAACACGCCTCCTCATTAAGACTGAAATATAGACTGATAGTGATTTAAACCAGTTTTTTATATTAAATGTTCTATTATCTCATTATCACGTGCGACAGTGACAAACTGCGGCGAGTTTATACCAAACTGACTGAAGAGTTTGAGTTTAAACTGGGCCAAAGTCGATGTTTTACTCCATTAAATCTCATAATTTATCTCGTCTCTAATGACTTCACCCCTGTAGACCCGGGCCTGCAGACTCCGTGGGGCTGGATCACTTGTTTTTTGTGTTTTTTCCCTGTTCCTTATTCTCGCTGATAATGTCTGTCAAACCTGGCAACCCGCGCCCTGTCCGCGGCTCTTCTGCTTCTGTTTTAGCTTCTTCTCGCAGCTTTTCCCTGTTTTTCCTCCACAAAACCCCCAAAACCTCAGGTAAACCTCATAAATGTGTTTCTTGTACTCTCGGTGTCTCGTCCCAAACCGTAAAAAAACATAAATTGACTGTTTTAAATGAGAACAGAGCGGGGAGTGTTAGCTCTGTTAGCTGTTGTGCTAACACACCACGTCCTGCTGCAGAGCAACTCTCCACGTTTACACTTTTTACACATTTTACACTTTAAACATTCAGCTTATCTTATTTTACTCAATTTAATACTAACACTTGTTTAACCTGCGTGAGTTTAGGGCCGTGTTTGTCTCGTTTTTGTCTCATTTTAATCTGATGCTAAATGCTAACGATGCTATTGTTTTGTAGCTTCATTCATTCAGAAAAGTGAAGATTTTTGTGAAGATGAGACGTGTTTTTTTCATCTGTAGTAACGTTAATATGTCTTTAAGATAATTGAGGTCCATATTTCAGAGATTTTTAACCAAAGTCAAGAGAAAAAACATTTTAGACTTTCGACTCCTGAACCGGCTGAGCTGCGGTTAGTCGGTTTAATCGACTATTAAAACAGTATACTCACTTTATGATCGTTGATCGTTATAAGGATTGTACACACTCTAAAACACACAAAGAAGCTTCATTGTTTAAAATCTAAAAATAAAAGGAACCGATAAAACATTTTCATTAGAAATTCACTTATTATGATTTTGGTTTTTTGATTTTTTTGGTTGAAACCGTATTTTATGTATGTACAACAATGCCACGGGAGGAACTCGGGGTAGAGCCGCTGCTCCTCCACGTGGAGAGGAGGAAGCGGCTCGGATTTGTCTCTCGACTTTCTCCTGGTGGAGCTGAAGTGTCTGGGGTCGATCTCAGTTTAACTTTATCCTCCTCAGACTCGAGATCTTTCACGGCTTTATTCATTTCTCTTTATTTGGGCTGATTGGACCTGATCAGTGTAAATACAAAGAATTATCTTTTTACATGATGTAGTTTTCTGAGAAAAGTGATGTGAAATGAATGTCCTCATTTTGACAAAACATTTGAATAATGATTTGCAAAACAATTTATTAAGACCCTGAAACAGCAACATTTGAGTAAAAACAAGTGTCTCGTGTGAAGAGCTGCAGACAGGAGCAGGAGACATGAGCCACTATAAAAAATATATCTATATTCTAAACATTCTAAACTATTTAAAAAATCTAAATTGAATGTATTTTGCATTGTGCCTGATCTTGTTGCTGTTCTTCTTCTAAAAATGTAGTTTGTGGCCTAGACCCAAAATGTGTCGTCCACATGAGGACACCACACTAGTCGTGTAGTCTTCACTGCAGCTTTCCCCGTCCTGCCTTTGTCCTTATCGTTTCATTCTCCTGTTTAGTTTGAGTGTTTTCTCTGAGCAGAAATGGGCGACAGTGACGACGAGCTGGACCGCAGGCGTCGGGACAAATTCCGGAGGGAGAGAAGCGACATGGAGCGATCCAGAGAGCGAGAGGAGAGGAGACGAGACGACTGGCCCGAGAGGTACTCGTCTGGAACGAGTGGAAGAACTCTTAACTTACAGAATACTAAATACTGCAGTAAAATGTATTTTGTAACTTAACTCCAATACATGGTCCAATCAGAGCACAGTGTTCTGAATACTTAAAATACTTTACACAAGCTGCATCTAAATTATAGAGTTAAAAACAGCTTCATGTTTCATATCATGATGTTGTTTTATGAGTGACCCTGATTCAAATAATAAATGATCATTATTTTAGTTATTAAATACGCAGGATTGATGGATTCCTCAAACTCGCTGGAGTGAAACAGTCACGCGACTCCAGAATTGGTGTTTGCTGAGGAAACAAACCATAACACAGAGGTTCTGGACCTTGAAGTAGGGCTCTTAAAAGTATTGAAAATCAGACACTATCTTCGATACTAAACTATTATCAAAACTAAATACTCATTTTTTCACAGGTATCAATACTAAAAGTCCCAGATATAGACCACAAAGGAATATAAAAACAAAATACTACCTACCTTTAAATGTGGGAATCACAGTATATTGTCTAAAAAAAGATTAGATTATCATCATGGTATTGTACCTTGGTTTTGAGTATCAGTCTCCTTTTCCTAAGTGTCGAAATCAAGTTTGAACTTTTGAGTATCGTGACTACACCAGCTTGAAGTACTCACCTGTGTGTCATTGTTTTCTCTGTGGTGCGTTATTGACCGCTGTGTTTTCTGTGGTGTGTGTTCAGGGACTGGGATCGAGGCCGTGAGCGAAGGAGAGAGTACGACAGAGGACGGAGGAGAAACGCTCTCTCTCCCACCCAGACAACATGAGCGCCCACAGCACAAAACGCATGAGGAGGAACTGGTCAGTACGAACAAACACCACGATGGACTGGTCAGTACGAACAACACACATGAGGGACTGTGCAGTACAAACCTCTGAACAAACAAACACAATGATGGGACTGGTCGAACGAACAAACAAACAATGAGGGACGGGTCAGTACAAACAAACACATGAAGGGACTGGTCAGAACAAACACACACATGAGGGGACGGGTCAGTACACAAACCTCTGAACAAACACACACGAGGGACATGGTCAGTACAAACAAACCACATGAGGAGGGACTTGGTCAGAAACCAACAACACACATGACGGGACTGGTCAGAACAAAACATGAGGGACTGGTCAGGAACGAACAAAACACATGAGGGACTGGTCAGAACGAACAAACACATGAGGGACTGGTCGTTACCAACTCTGTGTAAAAAACAAATCAGGTGTAAGGAGCCTTTTCACAAACCTTACATCATCATTTGTGTAACTCTTAAATTGTGGATGTTTTATCTGCCCTGTGGTGTGACCCTCTCCTGCCCCCTGCTGGACACATGTACCTGTCACGTCTTAAAGAATTTCTTTTTAACAATTAGAATAGAGTATTTAACCAAACACAGGACGTCATACTGGTCCCTGTTCAAAGGCTTTTTTCAGAAAGTGATCACTTTCAGACTTTAATTGCCCACTGTCCATGACGACACGGGCGACATCCAACTAGGAACGTTCTTTGGTGATAAAGTGCAACATAAAACACTGAATAAGTACCAATAAGGGCATGTTATGGTACATGTACAAAGTTAAAAAAAAGATGTGCTTTAAATAAATACTAGAGGTAGATTATACACCAACATCAGAACAACAGGTGCAAACACATGACTAACATTGTGACTGGTTGTTATAAAGTGTCCAGGTGTAGTGCCGGTTATTAACACAGTGAAATTGGTTGCAGAATTATAAAGCGTTCATGATACAAACGGGGAAGAAACTGTTTGTTATGACGACGAGTTTCTGGTCCTGATTGGACCGCAGCCTCCTCCAGAAAGGAGGGTAGACTCAAAGAAGTCCATGTCAGATCAGGCAGTTTGTGGACTGTGGTTAAGGCTCAGTCTGTCTCTGGAGTTCATGTTCCCATGTGTGTGATCTGTGTGATTCTGTGTGATCTGTGTGATCTGTTTGATCAGGTAACATCTGTACGATCTGTACGAGCTAACGATCTGTACTATCCTTTGTGATCTGTTGTGATTCTGTGTGGATCTGGTACGATCTAAGTGTGATCTGTGTGATTGGTGTGTGCTTCTGTACGATCTGTGTGATCTGTAGTGATCTGTGTGATCTGTACGAGGCGGCTTTGCCTGACTTGAATACTGTGTTTTCAGGGTACGAACCACCTGGAGCCCTACAGATGATGACCATGCCGTCATGGGAGGGCCTCCGTTCATGGAGCCCTCACTGGCCCCCACTGGGGGCCCCCTTGAGCTGCCCCACCTGCCCCCTCCACACGGAACATCCCCTCCAGGGCAGGACGACCACGACAACGGCACCAAGGGGGTAACAGGCTGAGTCTGTTGTCTGTACTTTGTGTGTTTGTTGTGTGGTATATATGTGCTAGATACTCTGCAGTGACGCTGAGGGGGAGGACTGCATACTCTGTGATCGAATGTTTTCAGGCCGTTCCCCACTGGTGCACAAAACAAACACTGTCAGATTGTGATCCATCTGCAAAACTCAAGAAACAAAATGAAAAATGGTATTAATCACAGTTTTCAGTAGTGGTGTTCACTGTCCCCAGATTCATTCCTGTCATGGTTTGATTTCAAATAAAGACGGACTATCCCCTTTTGTTTCATCTGAATTTTCACTACTTATATACACGAAAACACACAAAATTTGACGATTTCTTGAATTATGTGGCAACGAAAAAGTAAACTCAATATTTTTCTGATATTTAAATCACCATGTAACATACTCTCTGCTGAACAAATATTAGATTTATTTCCTTAGTGTCTTATTTTTTTTTTTTTCGTTCAATGCAATATCTGCCTGTCTTTTGTCGTATCTAAAAATGTAGAAAGTGGTAGTGAAAATAAAGATACAGCGCTGGGTGGTGTCCAAACGTTAGACTGTCAGTGTTACAATATATTTGTTTTAAAAGTGTTGAGGGGACCTGTGTCTCGGTTAACGTGAGTGTCGTGGCAGGTGGGTTTCGGGATCAGACTGCTCCTCAGGGTCTCCCCCCACCCAGGAGGAGATTCAGTTACTGCACAACCCGGGACCCCCCGACTCTGACTGAACCTGACAGTTCCAAAATGTTTTTAATATTAGAATGTGAGAAAAAATCTCTTAGGCAGTTGCGTCAGACATTTAGAAGGACGTGGGGTCAAATATTCATCTAAAAAAATTAATTTAAAAAAACCTGCGGGTCCGGTCAGAGCGACGTCGCCAAACGTCGCAATAAAGAGTAAGGTAGTTGTAGCGCCCCCTATGGACAGAGCACATCCACACTAGAGCAGCACATTTTTTTACATTTGGACCAAAATGATGACGCGACGATGCAGAAGAGAAGGAAGGGACGGGCGTGCACAGGGGGCGTGTCACAGGGGGGGCGTGTCAAGTGGG